>JAJOOR010037200.1:0-10252 GCA_036250505.1 Solanum acaule | reverse complement strand
TTTGGTCTTTGAATTACTTTTGAAAATCTTTGATAGAACTCCTTGAATGAGAGGTTATTCAAGAATCAAGAGTTACCATACCTTAATTATTGAAGACCCAAGAAATTGAAGAAGAAATCAGTTGAAAACTCATCTTCTAGCTTGAGCTTCATCAAGGTCTTCAATGGAGTTTTTGAGAGAATCTATTTTGAGAGAGAAGGGTCAATTTGAAGAATGGGGTCTAATTCTAAGTTTTGAGGTTTTAACCAACTTAAAATACCCTAAAATAGGTAAAATACCGTTTATAATAATTTCCCAAAGTATCCAAACCACCCCTCACTTAGTTGGACCTTTTAAACAAGTCAAACTTGAGTTTTATTTTCACAGATTTCATCAGGGAACCAGTCCGCGACGCAGAGGTGTTCCCACAAGTTTCTGGAAATTAACTTTCGAGACAGTAGAGTCCGCGACATGTCCGCGACGCGGACCAAAAATTTGGCCTATGGTGGAGCTAGTCCGCGACGCAGACATGCTCCCTCCATGAGCATTTTCAATCTGCCTTGGCAGCTTGTTTGGCCAAGGGTTGGGGTCCTCCTCGGGAACCCTTAGGGTGGTCCCGGGGAGTCATACCCGAACATTTTTACCCTAAAAATATTTATTAAGACACTAGGGTCACCTGCACTGATTTAGACTCCAACAACACATAAAAACATAAACAACATACTAGAACACACCAACACGTAAAAGACTAGTTTCCGAACGTCTTGGTCATCCCTTGACGTTTGACTTCCAAACTCTTTAAAACTAACTAAAAAGGTTATTCTTCATTATTTTAACAAATTATTAATGCATAAAACCCATGTGGGGCTCTACTTTACCCTACTTTATTTTGAGGGTTGTTACGAATATTAATATTATCAGCAAAAATGAACACTTCACCAATTGTTTTATACACCTTATCAACAAAAAGGTAATTCACAATGGTATACATAGCCATCAATCTAATCAATGGTGGTAACCACAACATTTTCATCGAACTTTACTTTTTTAGGTCTAGGCCTCTGTGGGTCTTCATTGTTACTAACATAACCACTCCGAGCCTTTAAAATCCCATAATTCCATAGGAGTGAAGCAAATCTCATGCGAAGGGTTTCAGAACTAATTCCATCATATGGTACTTGTAGTCCATTACTCAAAAACTCAACGTATGCAGCAACAAAAAGTCCACTATCTCTGCATGGTATATCATAAATTAGAAAATATAATAAACCTATTACCACATTTCAATAGTGGTAAGACAAAAAAATAATGTGATACTTTCAGACTATTGCTTGCTTGTTGGGCAATACCAGTAACATTTATGACTTCTAATGGGTGAGATTTGTCCTTTACTTGGTAAGTTTCAAGAACTGACCAATTGGTTCGGTTTTTTTTATCAAAAAATCCACTGGATTCAAGGTACTTTGTCAACAATGTAGACAACTTTTGAATCTCGGAGTACAATTTTCTATTAGTCCTAGATAAGGACATCGAAGCATACACCTTTATGCATTGTTCCTTCAATACAACGACTGCCAAGACCCATTGAAACTTTCCATTACAATTTACAGGGACATAAACCTCATCTGTGAGGTACCAAAGCAGTCCACCAGGTATACCAAACCCTTTGATAGTGCCAACGATTTTATTCACATATTCAGGAACAACACTGGCATTGTCAATATATGTACTGAAAAAACAATTAGTAGTGATATATCGATATTTAGAATGACTCTGTTGCTTCGACTTCTTCCACAAATAGTATAAAATGACATCCACATGCTGCACAGATGCATCAACAAGTGTATTTCTATATCAATTTATTTGTATGTATTCATGTCTTTATCAAAAGATAAAAGTGGGCATGGATTTACCTCATCAGTCTAGCACTTATTGGGTGGAGACATTACGTAGAACCAGTCCTTCTTCTTTGGAAATGCAACTAAAAAA
This sequence comes from Solanum acaule, assembly GCA_036250505.1. Lineage (NCBI taxonomy): Eukaryota > Viridiplantae > Streptophyta > Magnoliopsida > Solanales > Solanaceae > Solanum > Solanum acaule. Next base: position 8,284 of record JAJOOR010037200.1, on the reverse strand, counting down.
TCAAGTTATTTGAAATCAAGATCTGAGCAATTGGCTAAGTAGTGATCGTCCTTCTCTCTTCTGCAATTGTGTAATCATTATAAATAATTATTTAGTGGACAACAAGAAGAAATACTAATAATAGTTGAACGACTTTACTTTGTTGCATGTTGCTTGTAAAGACCCTCGTTTATCCATTGCGAAAAGGATGACATTAGTTCAGTTGGACCCTCGCCTTCAATGTTAAAACCTTCAAATGGATGTTGTTGCTTCACATCACAACTGACGACTTTGACTTTCTTCTCTTTCTTTTTCTCTTTCTCTTTCGCTTTTTTTTCACTTTCTCCTTCTCCTTCGTCTTCGTCTTCTCTTGCTCATTTTCCCTCTCCTTCTCCTTCTCCTTCTCCTTGCCTTTTGGGTTTGAGTGTGATACTGGAGCAATAGTCATTGATTTTTTTCTTTCACTAATTATAGATAGTAATTGGGAAATAGATTTTTTCAATCTCCTACATTTCAAAGGCTGTGAAATCTTCTTGGATGTATGGACATCAATTTTATAAGTCATTTCCTTAAAAATATCAGTGAGTTCTTTAACACAACTAATAAATTAATCATGTTGCTGCTCACATTCTTCGCATAGACAAAAAGAGCATTTGATGTTAGAAGAGGAAGCAACACCAATAAAAGATTGAGTTGTTGTAATGGATGAAGCTTCTTGTATCACTTTATCTACAAGGTAAATAAAAAAAGGTTGAGAGTTTACAATTAATTATAAAATAATAATGGGTAGCAATTTATACTTATGTTTACACAGATGGATATTCTGTTGCCACTTATGTACCTTCTGTTGCCACGAATGAATTTTCTGTGGCCACAGATGAATCTTCATGTGCCACAGATTAATCTTTTGTTACTATAGATGACCATTTTGTTGCCCTAACATATAGGTGATAGGTTCCAACATATGACAACTCTGTTGGAATATATACCAACATATCACTAAAGTGTAGCAACATACAACACATCTTTCAACAAATGAAATATATGTTGGACAACTGAACAAGACTATATTTCTAAAATCATATGAACAAAGTGGTCACAAAAAGAACAACAAAAGCAACAAAAAACAAATGTTCACTGAATGTTAACAATACATATACATTTCCTCAAAATTAGGGCTTTTTTGGGTTTGTTGTTTTTCTTTCAAAAACAATAAATAATAGGTACCATTACACCATTATTCAATTTTCACATCTATAGAACGATTTATTGTTCATTAACCCAAGAAAAAAACTTAGTATTTTTCGAAAATTGTAAAATCTTTTTTAAAAAATGACTTACCCATTTTAAGTCGAACACAATCTTCAGTTCAGAAAGAGGAGATGAGAAGGAAGATAAGATAATGGAGGAGAATATTTGTTTTGATAGTCGGATTTTTGGATTTTCTAAGGAAGAAGAAGAAGAGAAGAGAGAACGTTGGGAGAAGAAGAGAAAATTCTATTTTCTTTTTCTTTTTTTTAAATGGTTTGGATAGAATTATAAAATTTGAAAAATGAAGTGTTTTTTTTTGTATATTAAAAGATTAGAAAGTTTTGAAAATATTAATTTGGTCCCAAATTTACTTAATTACATTTTAAAGTTGATATGATCCTTTCTTGGTCAAAGTGTCACCAAAAATCAAAGCAAGACTTAATTGATGTCTTTCATTTAATTATCTCAAGTTAATAGGGGATTTGAATTAAAGGTGACATTAAGGTGTCAAAATACAGGGGCGGTGACATAAGTCTTAATTATTGAGTGTAGGTGACAATTATGTGATTAATGATTAAGGATTGTGGAGTTTCCCTCAAGTTTATAAGTTGGCAGTTTGGTCCATTGAATTAAATGAGGGGTAAAAGGGTAACTGACTGAAACCTAATTTAACCAATTTTGGTGGGAACCAAAACTGGAGGGAAGCCACCAGCGAGTTGTACCAAAAGAGGAAATAAAAGATTTTCCCCCCCGCCTCCCGCCGTATTCCTCTTCTTCTTCTTTATTTTTTGCTTCGTTCTTGCTTGCTTGCTTGCTTGCTTGCCTTTCTTCCGGTTCTCTTCATCTTCTTCTTCTTCTTTTCGTACATTATTGGTCTTGGCTGCTAGTCCTTGAGCTTTCTTCTTCTTCTTTTCTTCTACTTGAATCAGATTTAGTTAATCTAATCAGTGGACCAGATTTCGTTCTGTATCAATTGGAATTACTTCATAAGTGATTGGGATCACACACCATTGTTTTGGTAAGTAAAATTAATAGTTCTTTGAAATCATTCATCATCATCTGAGTACCTGCAATTCTTTCAATAATTTGCATTCGCGTTTCCAACAAATGGCTATATATGTTGCAACAGTTGACTATTGGAACAAATTATAGCCATATGTAGCAACATAAAGATTATTTCAATCGCAACAGAATAGACATATGTTGCAACATATGACTTACACAAGCTGTAACATATAACTTAGACATGTAGCAATATATGACTTATATGTCGCAACAGAATAGTCATATATTGCAACATATGACTTATACATTTTGTCATAATATGTAATTTATGTTTCACAACAGAATAGGTATATGTAGCAACATATGACTTACATTTCGCAATGAATAGTCATATATTGCGGCATATAACTTACATATGTTGGCACATGTGATTTATTTGTCACAACATTACAGTTATATGTAGCAACATATGACTTACATCTCGCAACAGAATAGTTATATGTAGCAACATATGACTTACACATGTTGCCACATGTGATTTATTTGTCACAACATAACAGTTATATGTAGCAACATATGACTTAGATCTCGCCACAGAATAGTCATATGTAGCAACACATGACTTACACATTTCTTCATTAGTTCTAATTATTTTTTAAATTAATTTCTTCAGGTACAATAAATGGAGGGATTATGTGTAGGTATTGATTGTCGTGGTGAATAGATCGAGAAGAAAAATTAATACATTTGACATTGGAAGGATGGTAAAAAATGGGGAGGGTCAATAGGGATGACTGTCGAAAGAAATATTTTGTATGATGATTTTATTTGGAAAGATGCCAGAACCTCCTTTGTTGGGCGAAAGACCAATTTGTTGCACTGTTCATCAATTCTATCACTTTCGTTGTGAATTATGTAGTTCTGATTTAGAAATAGATGAAGTAGTTAAATTTATGTATTAATTAATCTTCATGTGTGGCAACATATATACATTTCTTGCAAACTCATGGGGAAAAAGGTGACATTTTTGTGTTTTATACTGATTTTTGAATTTATTCTTTGTAAAATGTTTAATTTTAAAAAAATTGATATATTTTTCCATCGTTAAATTGCTCAATTTATCAATTAACTCATCCTTGAAGTGATATATGTGACAACATATGCACGTTCTGTTGGGAAAATTGTAACAGACATGTCATATGTGGCAACATATGTATATCATAAAATGGTCTTTTGGGGGTTAATTCAATCAAATTGTCACCTAATTCAACATGTAACACTAATATATAGTCCTACAATATGTCTAAGTACAAAACTATAGTCTAATTCAACAACCTTCATCAATTCTATCAGTTATTTTTACAAAGACTATCATACCACTAGTTCATCATACAGTGACCAATTAACTCCATATGATAGTTATATAACACCCTTGTAAATAGTTGTTCCAAGTGTTATAGCATATTTTTATTGCTTAATTATGGTCCAAAGTACTAAAATTTGTTTCAATTGGACATTTTCCATTCCTAAATTGATCAATTTATCGATTAACCCATCCTTGAAGTGACATATGTGACAACATATGCACGTTTTGTTGGAAAAATTGCAACAAACATGTCATATGTGGCAACATATGTATATCCTAAAATGTGTTTTTTGGGTAAATTCAATTAAATTGTCACATAATTCAACATGTAACACTAATATATAATCCTACAACATGTCTAAGTACAAATTTATGGTCTAATACAACAACTTTCATCAATTTTATCAATTATTTTTACAAAGACTATCATACGTACCACTAGTTCATCATACAATGACCAAGTAACTCCATATGATAGTTATATAACACCCATGTAAATCGTTGTTCCAAATGTTATAACATATTTTTATTGCTTAATTATGGTCCAAAGTATTAAAATTTTGTCCAATTTGACATTTTTCCATTCTTAAATCGCTCAATTTATCGATTAACTCATCCTTGAAGTGACATATGTGGCAACATATACATGTTCTGTTGAAAAAATTGCAACAGACATGTCATATGTGGCAACATATGCATATCCTAAAATGTGTTTTTTGGGGTTAATTCAATTAAATTGTCACCTAATTCAATATGTAACACTAATATATAGTCCTACAACATGTCTAAGTACAAAATTATGGTCTAATACAACAACTTTTATCAATTCTATCAATTATTTTTACAAAGACTATCATACCACTAGTTCATCATACAATGACCAAGTAACTCCATATGATAGTTATATAACACCATTGTAAATCGTTGTTCCATGTGTTATAACATATTGGAAAAATTGCAACAGACATATAATATGTGGCAACATATGTATATCCTAAAATGTGTTTTTTGGGGTTAATTCAATTAAATTGTCACCTAATTCAACATGTAATACTAATATATAGTCCTACAACGTGTCTAAGTACAAAATTATGGTCTAATACAACAACCTTCATCAATTCTATCAATTATTTTTACAAAGACTATGATACCACTAGTTCATCATACAATGACCAAGTAACTCCATATGATAGTTATATAACACACTTGTAAATCGTTGTTCCAAGTGTTATAGCATATTTTTATTGCTTAATTATGGTCCAATGTACTAAAATTTGATCCAATTTGACATTTTTCCATTCTTAAATCGCTCAATTTATCGATTAACTCATCCTTGAAGTGACATATGTGGCAACATATGCACGTTCTGTTGGAAAAATTGCATCAAACATGTCATATGTGGCAACATATGTATATCCTAAAATGTGCTTTTTGGGGTTAATTCAATTAAATTATCACATAATTCAACATGTAACCCTAATATATAGTCCTACAACATGTTTAAGTACAAAATTATGGTCTAATACAACAACCTCTATCAATTTTATCAATTATTTTTTACAAAGACCATCATACCACGAGTTCATCATACAATGACCAAGTAACTCCATATGATAGTTATATAACACCCTTGTAAATCGTTGTTCCAAGTTCTATAGCATATTTTTATTGCTTAATTATGGTCTAATGTATTAAAATTTGGTCCAATTTGACATTTTTCCATTCCTAAATCGCTCAATTTATCGATTAACCCATCCTTGAAGTGTCATTTGTGCCAACATATGCACGCTCTGTTGGAAAAATTGCAATAGACATGTCATATGTGGCAACATATGTATATCCTAAAATGTATTTTTTGGGGTTAAGCTTTTTGAAATCATATAATATTTCAAAAGGAATAACAACCCAACCATCCTACAAACAAATAAGTGATAAAACCACTAAAAACGTCCCGATTTAATATCAGTAAGTATTTCAAAAACCTAATTAAATTTTACCTGAGAAGATATCAACGATAAACTAGAAATAATGAGGGCAACGACGCCTTGTTGTACAAGAGGATCGCAACAGATTACCACTGATGTTGTAGAAAATATCGCAACAATTTGATTTGTGAAGGAATAATGGAACGAGAGAAAGGAAAGAAGAGAAAAGAAAATGAAAATTACTAAAAATAAATTAAATTTTGAATATGAAACGAAATGACCTTTTATAGATGAGAGGAGAGAGATGAGAAAGGGAAAAATGAAGGGACGATTGTTTTAAACCTTTTTTAAAAAATTTTTGACAATTCAAAGTATGACATATGTTGCAACATATATCCTTTCTGTTGGGGAACATGCAGATAATTATGTGGTGTTTTTTACAACATATGTTATATATGTTGCCACAGACACCACATTTTTTCCTTTCCATCATAATTGACATTTGTTCCAACAAAATAAAAATAATAATAATAACCATTAATATTAATATTATCAGCAAAAATGAATAATTGGTGACAATATAATGTTGCCACATATCTCCTTTGTGTAACATATGTTACCACATATCTTCTTTCAGTAACATATGTTGCCACAATATCCTTCCTGTTGGGGCACATGCAGATAATTTTGTAGTGTTTTTTACAACAGAGGTTATATATGTTGCCACAGACACCACATTTCTTCTTTTTCATCATAATTGACATTTGTTCCAACAAAATAATAATAATAATAATAATCATTAATATTAATATTATTAGCAAAAATGAACACTTCACCAATTGTTTTATACAACTTATCAACAAAAAGGTAATTCACAATGGTATACATAACCATCAATCTAATCAATGGTGGTAACCACAACATTTTCATCGAACTTTGCTTTTTTAGGTCTAGGCCTCTGTGGGTCTTCATTGTTACTAACATAGCCACTCCGAGCCTTTAAAATCCATAATTCCATAGGAGTGAAGCATATCTCATGCGAAGGATTTCAGAACTAATTCCATCAAATGATACTTGTAGTCCATCACTCAAAAACTCAGTGTATGCAGCAACAAAAAGTCCACAATCTCTGGATGGTATATCATCGATTAGAAAATATAATAAACCTATTAACACTACATTTCAATAGTGGTAAGACAAAAAAATAATGTGATACTTTCAGACTATTGCTTGCTTGTTGGGCAATACCAGTAACATTTATGACTTCTAATGGGTGAGATTTGTCCTTTACTTGGTAAGTTTCAAGAACTGACCAATTGGTTCGGTTTTTTTTATCAAAAAATCCACTGGATTCAAGGTACTTTGTCAACAATGTAGACAACTTTTGAATCTCGGAGCACAATTTTCTATTAGTCCTAGATGAGGACATCGAATCATACACCTTTGTGCACCGTTCCTTCAATACAACGACTGCCAAAACCCAATGAAATTCCCCATTATAATTTACAGGGACATAAACCTCATCCGTGAGGTGCCAAGGCAGTCCACCAGGTATACCAAACCCTTTGATAGTGCCAACGATTTGATTCTCATATTCAAGAACAACACTTGCATTGTTAATGTATGTTTTGAAAAAACAATTAGTAGTGGTATAGAATGACTCTGTTGCTTCGACTTCTTCAGCAAATAGTATAAAATGACATCCACATGCTGCACAGATGCATCAACAAGTGTATTTCTGTATAAATTTATTTGTCTGTATTCATGTCTTAATCAAAAGATAATAGTGGGCATGGATTTACCTCATCAGTCCAGCACTTATTGGGTTGAGACATTACGTAGAACCAGTCCTTCTTCTTTGAAAATGCAACTACAAAATCAAGTTGTTTAAACTCAAGATCCGAGCAATTGGCTAAGTAGTGATCGTCCTTCTCTCTTCTGCAATTGTGTAATCATTATATATAATTATTTAGTGGACAACAAGAAGATATACTAATAATAGTTGAATGACTTTACTTTTTTGCATGATGCTTGTAAAGACCCTCGTATATTCATTGCGAGAAGGATGACATTAGTTCAGTTGGACCCTCGCCGTCAATGTTAAAACCTTCAAATGAATATTGTTGCTTCACATCACAACTGACGACTTCGACTTTCTTTTTTTTTTCTTTTTCACTTTCTCCTTCTCCTTCGTCTTCTCCTGCTCCTTTTCCTTCTCCTCCTTCTCCTCCTTCTCCTTCTCCTTGCTTTTTGGGTTTGAGTGTGATACTGGAGCAGTAGTCATTGATTTTTTTCTTTCACTAATTATAGATAGTGATTGGGAAACATATTTTTTCAACCTCCTACACTTCAAAGGCTATGAAATCTTCTTGGATGTATGAAAATCAATATTATAAGTCATTTCCTTAAAAATATCAGTGAGTTCTTTAACACGACTAATAAAATAAGAGCAACTTTCACATATAGCAAACACAAAATTCATATTTCTATGTTATAGCAAAGTTTACATAATTGCGCTCCATAGCAAACATAAATATGTATATTTCGCTATACATATACAAAAGAAAGCAGTTATATCATCTGCTTTGGTATAATATACAAAAAGATCAATTGTATAAAGTGAGAGAGGTGAGTGAGCGAGCGAGATCTGGGAGAGTGGCGAGCGAGATCTAGGAGAGGGGAGAGAGGGGAACGAAAATATATGTATATATACAATTTTCACGCATTTTATACATTTGCGTTTTTGTATAAAGTGAGA
>JAJOOR010037199.1:0-13623 GCA_036250505.1 Solanum acaule | reverse complement strand
ATTTTTTGAATTAAAAGTGTTAAGGGAAATCATAAAAGTAGAAGACAATACTCTAATTGAGATACTCAATCAAATAAAAAGACTTGATTCTTTTCCAATTGCTTACATTGCTTATAGAATAATGTTAACAATTCCCGTAACAGTCGCCTCAGCCGAAAGAAGTTTTTCAAAATTAAAAATAATAAAATCTTATTTAAGATCGACAATGTCTCAAGAAAGATTAAGTGATTTGGCTATATTATCGATTGAAAAGGAATTATTAGAAGAGATTGACTACACAAAAATTATTAACAACTTTGCATCTCAAAAAGCTAGAAAAATAGATTTAAAATAAAAACATTTATAATTTTTTTTAAGGCCTCTAGTTTGATTTTGGCCTTAGGCCACCAATGGGTTTGAGCCGCCCCTGCACCTTACTTATATTGTTATATATTTTATATAATACGTTTTTCAATTGGTGCACCTCTCACAGACTATCGCAATATCAATATAGCTTGGGATGTCATTCGAAACCATGTGAATGTCATGTTAAAAAGTAGTTTAAGTTGTGTAACATCGATGGTCTAAAATATCATTCCAAGAAAGTAAGTTTGATATATTGAAAAATAAAGCAGATGATCTGCTATATAACATATTAAATATATTGATAGTTAAAAAATTTTTTTTTTCCTTGTAATAGCTTTATCACATTGTACCTATTAGGGTACTACTTTGTACAATGTCGATATTTCTTAGTCAGCTTAATAAGACAAATATAGTATTATTTGATTTTTATATTTAATTTTGTCCTCCGACAAAGTTCCGAGGGGATTCGGAGCAAGAAGCTAAGGGAAATTTGGTCCTCACTATTTCTATATATTGTTGTTATAAATTAAGCTTACGCTATTCACATAGATTGAGAATTATTTTTGGCAAACAATAGTCATTGTGAGATTCAACTGGTGTTACAAAAACTTGTTTAATGCTTTAGTGTAAAAAGATTTGCGCACGTGAGCGAAGGGCCTAAAGGGTAAAAGGTGGTTTTGTCCTCTGGTGCGCGAGATATATGTGAGTCCTAATTCAATTTTGTTGTTGGGAAAATTTAATTTTATTCTTTTGAGCTTACTACAAAAAGTCCAAATTCATTCATATCTAGATCTGTACAGATAAAATCCGTGAGATTAAATCAATAAAATGGTCAACATATCTTGGCAATCATCTCTGCCATTGGAATGTAACACTATCATTTCTTTTTTTATCCTTCCTTTTTTTCTATTCCAATCCAGAAAATATTATCCTTCCGTTTTTTCTATTCAGTTTTGTTTTATGTTACTAAGTTACTCTTTGTTGTTTACACTAGTTATTTAATACAAAAAAAAAATTCGACACGCTTTAAGTTAGAACGAATTTGCTGTGATCATACAACAACATGTTTCACCACAAATATGTATATATTTAATAATTTTGCAGGTTTGGGAAACTTCAATGCAATAGCTGGCACCAGGGGTGGATCTAGAGGATTGCGGGGGGATCAACAATCAATTATATAGTATATATATGACATTTTTAAAAAAAAATTTATGCCTATATAGAGATTTTGAATTCTCTATCAAGGCATAAATTCACCCTAAAGTTGTTGCGAATGTTGACATATATACTATTAACCATATGTTCAGATATAGTATTTATTATAGAATAATTATTTTTTCAGTTTTAATAAAAGTTTTAAAAGATCATATATTCATTTATGATGTTTGTCTACTAATATAGTAGATGATTTAGTGTATAGAGCTTTTGCTTAGGATTAAATCATCAATTCTTATAAGTATAAAGTTTTTGTTCACAATCTAAGATGGAAAGTGGACATGTCATTGGTATGATTGTAGCACAAGATTATGTATAATTTATCTTGATTATGTGAACGGTATAGTTCCATCTTCTTGTGCTAGTGCATTTTGTATGTATTGAAGAGGACCGAGTAGAGATAATTGCTTTAGACGGACTGACAACAGCATATTCTTTAAACTGTTAAATGTAATTATATTCTTAATCCTGCTATAACTATTATGATCTGTATATATTAATTATCGTTTTGATTTTTTAAAAGGTGAGATTCTAAGATGAGTCAATATGCCTGGTAGATTGATTATAATAATATCTATTAAACTCTTGAATAAAAGTCTTGGGACGCAGCCTATATAAAAGTCTAAAACATAATGAAATGACATAAAGGGAACATAATGGGTTTCTCCTCGAAGATATGAGGACTCACCAATTCTTCAACTCTTCTTGCTCCTTGGAAACCTTGCCTTCAAAGGAACTCAATCTTTGAAACCCTATATTTGATTAGAATGTAGGGAATATGCGTTAGTACAAAATATACCAAGTATGAAAGCTAGCACAACATCATAAGAGCATCTCAAAATGGTTAGTCAACATAAGACATAAGCATAAGAGATAATAACATCAGCATTTCATAATCTCCAACATAAGCATCATATCATCACAAGTCAACATAAGACATAGTTAATGAGCATAGGAGATAAATCATGTTCATGTCATGGTCTTTACTTACACTTTCATATTTACATACTTCAACCTTTACTATTTTATATTACAAGAGAACTACTTCACAAGCCACCTCAAAGTATACATGTGCAAGGCAAGAATAGCATCACACAATACCATCCAAGCTAAGTACCTCTTTTTGGTCATTCTTGGGCATAGTCCACATTCATAGTCAAGGCCTAGGTTTTCATGTCATAAGAGCACTTATACTCCTAAGTAACCTCAAGGCACACTTGTTCAATGCATGAGTGGCATCCCATAATACCACTCACACTAAGCATATATTGACATCACTCTATTCATGCTTACTAGTCATAGGTGTCATTCTTGACCTACTTCATAAAGACAAGGAACTACCATCTTAAGTCAATCATGTCATGGAAGGCAACTATAGCAACAATCCAAGCTAAGCATATATCACATAAGTGGACACTTCATAAGTAGCTTCAAGTCATACTTGTGCCATGTATGAATGACATCCCATACTACCACTCACACTAAGTACTCATTTAGGCTAGCTTACTTAATGCTTACTATTTATCATACTAGACTATCAAAGAATAGCATACTAATAGGCTAGACCTAACTACCATGGAAAACACACTATCATGCAATCCAAGCTATCCAAGGAAGAATACAAGTATTCCAATCTAGCTACCATGCAACATTCAATATGATGCAAGCTACCCTTAGGGGAGTATGAATCTTCAACCCTAAGCTATCCTTAGGAGAGTATGAATCCTCAATCCTAAGCTACCATGAAATGGTCTTGGCCTAACCAAATCAAGCTACCCTGAAAGCATCCTTGCAATGCTAGTTCAAGCTACCCTTAATTAGGAGAGTATAAGTCCTTAATCCTAGGCTACCATGCCTACTCTAGTGCAAGCTACCATGAATAGCATCCCACAAATGCTAATTCAAGCTACCATGAAAATCCTCCTTGCAATGCTAATTGAAGCTACCATGAAAATCCTCCTTGCAATGCTAATTGAAGCTACCATGAAAATCCTCCTTGCAATGCTAACTCAAGCTAATATTAGGAGAGTATGGTTCCTCAATCCTAAACTACCATGAGAACTTCCAACTCATGCTACATAAACAAACTATACATGAAGAGACCATATATCACAACTTCAAGCTATTATATTCTAACATGCTTTGATTTATTTTAGGTGTTTAACCTTTCATTCTAGAATCATTCTATGTGAGAAGACCTTTCACATTCTACATACATGCATTCATTTAGTACAAGATAGGTCATGTGGGTAAAAGCCTTCCACCAAACTCTATCTATTTTGTATATCAATTATATGCAAGCTATCTCATCATATTAGACTTACTCCATAAGCCCTGGTGATCAACATTATCACTTCAAGCCTACTTTCAAGCTTTACTCCACAATCATCATACTAGACTAGATCACAAAGACACATTAGTCACAAGGCTTAATCATAGGCAATTCTATGCATAATTCATCATAAAATCCCAAATTCAATCATTACATTTCATGGTCTAGCATACATTCATAAGTCTAGTTCAATTCATAATTTCATATTCCCATTCCTGAATAAGTTCTATACAGGATAACAATTCTAGAAGATCTATCAACAATCATCAATTTCTCATCAAAAGGCATAAACTCACATACTTTGATTTCTAGGGTTAATCAGAGAATTCACATAAATTCTTCATAATATCATGAATCAACACTAAATTAATCATATATAAGTATTATCCAACCAATTGGAATCATACCCATCTAAAACTCACACATTGGAAGTAACCTTAACTTAGATTATGGTTCTTCTTCACAAATTAGGGGAAATTCTAGGGCACTCTATGGGTGGAAAACCCCATAGATGAAAAGCTAAACATATCTTTAATCAAAGCCCTACTCAAGCCTTCAACAATGGACTCTTTGTTCTTGACCTTAGCTTCAAACTCTAGCTTCTTCTTCAATGGAGGTTTTCTACAGAGAGAAATATTTGAGAGGGGAGAACTTTTGAGATCTTTTGGGGGTTTTGATTCTAAATGACTTAATTGGGGTGGTTAATGACTTAAAATAATATATATAGGTGTATAAAACCCATATAAAATGACCCCCACTTAAAACTAGTCGAATAGGAATTTCCCATTTTACCCTCAACTTGGTAGTCGACTCCTATGCACCACGGCCACTTTGACGGCTCGTCAAGGGAACCACGTCCCGTGGTGATGCCCGTGGTCCCTTGACCAGTAGCCTCCCTAGCTTGGCAAACCTCTTTGAGGCTAAGGGAAGACTACGAGACCTCCCACGATCCGTGGTCAAGACCACGAGTCGTGGTGATGGTCGTGGTCTTAGGGCAGTACCTAGGCCTCAAGGCCTTGCCTCCAATGAGACTAAGGGGTCTTCACGGACTGTGGTCAGGACCACTAGTCGTGAAGGTGGTCGTGAACCCTAGGCAGTGCATGGCCAAGGTTGGGCAGCCTTGGCTTTTGGCTTAGGCTTTTCCCCTTTGCCATGGCACTTTCCCTTGCCTTCATCACCCAAACCTTAGGTGGTCTTCAAAACTATGGGGTCTAACACGTACCTTGACGTTCAACCATTAAGCCCTTCATTCTAAGCACGTAAATTCTCATCTACGACTCTAATCCTAAACATCACACTCTAGAACCCTAGCTCTTGGCTCTAGTTTAGTCTACTAGTTTTTCTAGGGCATTACAGTCGAGCTCACCGAAAGTCTTCTCTGATCGCCCTTTTTATGCCCCTAACCCCTAAAATACATTGTAACTTTCGATGGGCTAGTCTATGCTCGCAGAATGATGTCGGTGATTTGCCGAAAGGCTCTTAGCATCGCCGACCTACTATTTTTGTGGGGAATTTTTAAGCCAATCCTTTCGGTGAGCCCGATCTGACTTGCCTAAGTGATTCGGCGACTCGCCGATCGGTTCGACGAGTCTGTCTGCAACATATTTTCTAAATATTTCTTGGATTGTTTCTAACTATTTCCAATGTGTGTTGCAGATATGGCTATACAAAAAGTAGCAGGCTGAGACATGCCACCCTGTAAGAAGGCAAAAAGGTATTACCATAAATGAGGATGCAGCTGCATTCCAGAAAAAAGCAACTAAACTTCCTACCACAGGTGGAAAGGGTAAAGGGAAACGCAAGGTACCTTCTCCCGCGTCACCAGAGGTCAGCTTCGACAGTGTCGAGATATATACCACTCACCTCACTAGTTCTGAGAGTGAGGGTGAGCACCAGGACACTCAAGTTATTATCTCTGAGCTTGAGGATGAGCTACTGTTAGCCTAGAGAGCGGAGCTGTGATCCAAGAGGATGCATAATTCGTCTAGGATCAAGGTGCCTGAGACCCATACTCCGCCTCCAGTTCCAAATCAGGCTGTGGTCCCAGCACCACTTGAACAGGGTCCTTCTCCCCAGTTTATGAATAGACTAAAGGCTGAGGGATTGCAAACCATCATTGAGGAGAAGAGTTTGTCTACAGATGGAGTGGTAGATAGAAATCCAGTGATCTGGCGCACTTTAGTGAAGCACAAGTTCCGAATCTTCACTAAACCCCAGGGCCCTTATATTCCTAATTGGGTCCGAGAATCTTACACTGCCTATGGAGCGCTAGTTCCATAAGGGAAGAAGCATGCCGTTAAATTCAAGCCGGTTGATTATGTGGTTGTCAGGGGCAAGAAAGTGAAGTGTGACAATGATGAAATCAATGTAGTGTTGGTGGGCTCTAGAGACATTAAGGATGACTACCAAAACATGATCAAGACAAAGACCTTGGAGGATTTGAAGAGTTGGTTAGCCCCTCTGTTATTAGATGATACTCCCAAGTGGATTGAGATTGGGGCACATATTGAAAAGAAAGACCTCAATCTAGCAGCGATGTGCTGGTTTGGGTTCATCAACAGCACGATCATGCCGTCCCAAAATGAGTTCATCCTTGACCACACTAAGGAGGCCTACCTGGGCTCTATCATTGCTAGGAAGTCCCTCAACTTGGGTATGATCATTGGCCAAGAAATGGCTATGAGGTCTAAATAGCGTCAAACTTCGCTCCCATTCCTGGTGTTGATCATCAAGTTGTACAAACAGGCCCAGGTGCCTCAGGATGAAAAGAAGGATGTGGAAGTGATCACCACCTCCTATACTGACATCAGGCGGATTGAGGCTGCATATTTGAAGAATGAAACTGAGAAGAAGAAGGCAACCCCGGTGGATTCTTCCCCGGTTGTGGATACTAAGACTCTACCTGCAGAGGAAGTAGTGCCTACTCCGGCCCATGGGCCTTCAGGTATATCTAGTTTTGTCCCTTCTATGACTCCGAGCTTTTCTACTGCTCCCTTGCCCCCTAGATCTGGTGCTAGTGCTGCTATTTCCCGACCTCCACTCACATAGGCTGCGCTACTATGGATGGGCCAGCTAGCCCATTCTTCTGATAGGCGTGCCTCCAGGATTGAAGCCACAGTCCCTGGGATGATTGAGAGCGCCCTTACTGCTGTTATGACACCCTGAGTGTGTCTATTGTTGCTTTGTCGACACAGATAGCAGTGTGTGAGCAGGGCCAGGGGACCACTGATAAGGTGACGGCTCTAAAGGCCGCAATTTCTAAGCTGAGGAAGGACGTGGACTAGCCGAAGTCCACAAATATGTCCATGATTTTTGGGACTGAGGAGATTCCTGACATGCCAGCTGATACATATGTGCCTCCGGCTACCACCGGAGATGAGGTTCGAGCTGAGGGAGTGGCTGCTGCTGAGTCTGAGGCAGAGACTGATGAGGATCAGCTCGGTGTCGATGTTGAGGCTACATATGAGGGCCTTACAGAGGTTGAGGAGGCCATGGTGCAGTCAATCGTACAGACATCCTTGAGAGGTACCAGTATGGCTGATCCTAGTGGAGCTAGTGCTGAGGATGCTCCGAGCACTAATGCCCTGACAGATGGAGCGACGGTGTAGACATGACCTTTCTTTACCTCCCTCTATGTCATTTTTATTAACTTTTAGATATTTTTGTTGCATTTAAGGACAACTGCCTTTTGTTGGTAGTGGGGTGAGGTATTTCCATACCTACCTCTTGTGACTATCTTGTGTGTATATTATTGGGTTATTGTGCTTAAATTGTGTTTTGATATATTGTGTTATGGATGTTTGAGCTTATGGCTTCTCATTATGAATGCAAATGGTTTTTGACCCTTATGAAAAAAATTTGCCACCTCTCGTATGTGATTGTGGCTGTTGTTGTGCAAATTTGAGTATCGGTTATGATCAATACTGATGACTTGAATAGTGCTCTTAATCAAACAAAAATGAATGTGCGGCTACGATGAGGCCAAATGAATTTGCTTAGACAATATGTGAACCTTTTGCATCTCATTGTGACTAGCCGATTATCGAATGAGTTTCTTGTGATGAACATTGCACACTAGCGAAAGTGTGGAGTCTTGATTGATATTGGGGACAATGCCTTGTGTGATGAGCTTACCGTGAACCTTGTATGATGACACCTAGAATTTGCCCCGTTGGTCCGGTTGACTAAGTGATGCAAGCTCTTGAAAGGATCTTAGGAAACAATCTTGAAGAGTGAAACAATTTGACAATATACCTCTTTTGTGACAAACCTTATGAGATGTGTGGACTGTGATTGAACCCTCTTTAAGCCTTACCCTTTTCTTGGAAGAAACTTGAGCAAATGTGACCTCTCTTTATCCATTCACCCATAATCCTCATGAAGTGTGGTTTGTTTGAATAGCCAACTTAGGCCAAACCTTTGGGGGTGTGGTGAAAAGAGAAGGTAAATCAAAAAGTGTGAAGAAGTCCCCTTTGATCTGTGGACTTGAAAAAGATGGAACCCCTCCATACAAAAAAAAAGGAGAAAGAAAAAGAAAAATAATGAAAATGATGTGAAATAAAGTGTGAAAATTGCAAAAGAAATGGGGTGTCTGGTATTCCATGAGAAGTGAATAATGGGGTGAAATTTGAGCATTAGTGAAAATGCAAAAGAAAAGAAAGGAAATTGATGTTCATACAACATTTTATGAGGATAGCAGCCACTGAGCCTAAATGACCATACATTTACACTCAACCCCGTTACAGGCCTTGAAAAAACCCTTTTGATCTTGAGTGAGCTGAAACGATTGTTGGTTGGAAAATAAGGGCAAACCTATGGGTTTAGTCATGCATGTCTTCATCTTTGTGAGTGTGAGAGTTGTATGTGATTTCGGAGCTATAAATTGTTGAACAATTATGTGTGAATATGGAATTATCTTTGTCGTGAGGGCATTTGAGTACCTTTGTTGAGCTTAAATTTACATTTGAAGCAAGTATTGTGAACTTGGGAATCTTTGATAAGGGTGAGTCAAACCTTGAATCTTTGAGTGCACAATTGATCCTTGCATGAGTAAGTTGAGTCATGTTGTGTGCATTCATGATTGAGTCTTTTGTAGCACCGTTTGAGACATCCCTTTTAAACTGCTGAACTTGAATTTTACTTGAGGGCAAGGAAAAGTTTAAGTTGGGGTGTTGATGAGTCCGAGATTTCAACTCATTTAGGGCTTTATTAATATAGATTTAGTGTCCTCAAATTCTTATTATGTGCCAATAACTGATGTAAAACCCTTGATTTCCAAGTATATGGATTGAGGAACAAAGCAAGGACACTAATTTGCAAAAAGGAACAAAGCGAGTTGAAAGAATGAAGAAAGGCAAGCCTAGTGATCGCCAAGTACATTTGGCGAGTCGCCGAATGGCTACTTGACCACCTAAAGTTCTAGTGTGCCAAGCCCTGAAGGAAAGAACCAAGTTGGCGAGAGAAAGGAACAGTTGGCGGATCGCCGAGTGGTTCCGCGATGCAGTGTTAGATCGCCCAAAGTTACAGACCTTGAGGATGTTGAATGCCAATGAAGAAGGGCGATTGAAGTGACCAAAGGGCGGCTCATCAAGTGGTTTGGCGAGCCCGATTTACCTCCCCAAGTGACTCTTCGGAGCACATTTTCAGAAATTGTAAATACATTTTTGAACATTTAGTTTAGAATCGTAGCACATATATTTTGAGTTTTTATTAACTTTAGTTGTTGCGACAGTTTGCTCTAGTTTTTCCTAAGCTTTGAAGAATTGAAGTTTTTTACTTTTCAGAAATTGGAAGTGGATCTTTGAGATTCTTCGAATTGAAGTATTTTAAGGATGAATATAGACTTACCCAGTTGATGGATAATCAATTTGGTAACTGTTTTTACCTTTTTACGATGTCTAGCTAAAACCCCATTTCTTGGGGTGTGATTATGGGTTGATTTGGCTTATGGGTATTGCAAATTGTTAGTTTAAATGCTATTTAAAAGTGAGTTCAATCATTTATTGTGGTTTAATTTAAGAATTGTAGTAGCAAATACAGTTCTACCTTTGTATTCTTGGCTTGCTCGAAAGAGAGGTTTTAGAACTATGGTGTTTGATTGATGATCTGTGGGTATTGGGTTGACCTGGGTTCAGCTCGAGAGAGTGAATCCTAAACCCTTTTCCACACATTCATCTTGAGAGTGTGAATCGACTAAGGTGTGGGTTGTTCTTATTTTGCATGCTTGTTGATGTTCGAGAGAAATCAACTTGATTCGGGGTAAATTGTTCGAGAGAAAGTTTATCTCCTCTATAGTCTAGTTTACTCACTTATATTTAGCCATTTTCTAATAGTTGCAGTTACCCATTTGACTATATTAGCCTATAATCGAATCACATCCCAAGAACCCGTCTCATTATTGTTATTTCGTATTGTTTGCTGTTGTTTATAGTTGAAATTTAAAACCAAAACCTCCCATTTGACATTCGTGTTACTCCTGATTTGAATGATGTTTTTATTCGATAACTTTTATTCCTATGACTGATTTGAACATGTTCATACTTCCCAATTGAATCTGAAACACGTACCGCTCCCTGTGGGGTTTGGCACCAACTCATTTAGTAGGGTTTTATACTGACTAGCGATCGTTGACACTTAGAATTGGATGAAGTGTCCTTGAAACATTAATCAGTAGGTGAAGAAATATCTTCTGGATCTCTTTTGGGCCTTACCCATCTACCATAAGAATTACACTCTAACCCCTTGTGGGCCAATTTGTACCAACAAGTAGGAATTCTTAACTGATCTGCAAGCATATCACATGCCTTGTTCACTAGTGCCACATCCCCTTTAGAATTAGACCTAAATGTTGAACTACTACTCACAAAACCATCTACTAAATGAAGTTATGTCTCAAACATATGAATCCCTATAAAATTGAACCCCCTTTTAAGATAGGGTGAAGACCTAACATCAAGCTTCAATTCAACACCAACATGAGTGTAAATCCACTCTAATGTCCCAGTAAGATCATCGAATTTTTGTAGACTTTCATTCAAAACTATTCTGGGCATTCGAGGGACTAAGTCTTGTTTCACTGTAACACATAAAATTTTGACTCCCATTTGATAAAGCTCATCGCGAAATGATATATTTCCAACTCTTGGGGCTGCAAATGAAATAACACTATTTGGAAGCTTTTGAAAATTTGTTGCTGATTCATAAGAATTTAGTAGAGCAAGTGCATCCCTTAGGCAATGTCCTGTTATTGTGAGGCTAACTTGTTCACCTTTTGTTTTGTAAAAATCTACCAATGTTTTCAATTCTTTCATGACTTGTTCTGAGGCACTTGATTTGTTGTATCTAGTTGAATCACACTCAGATGTATAAATACTAAGAAAGCCATGTTCTACTTTTGAGTCCATATGTCCAATTGATTCTAATTTCCTCTGCATATTTTCATACCATTCTGAAGGTGTCACTGTGCCTCTCCATGCCACAACAATATCTCTCCTCCCAATTCATCGCGATTCTTCATCATCACTAGCTGCCACAAAACCAATCCAATTTGAATCTTTGCTCCATGTGTATGACAATTTTGATCTTTCAAGCCATTGTGGCATATCTATTTGTGACATATCATAGATGTACATGGTAACTTTGTAGCCACTCTTGTTAAGTCCTGACTTATAAAACAATTTATGACTATTGTACATGCAACTTCCGCAATACTCAGAGAATGAGTCAATATATATTGCATCATAAGTTGCCTGAGCAAATTCACCATATTTTACAATTTCTCGACGAAGCAATGGGTGGAGTGGATCAAGAAGTCCTTCCCATTCATGAACACCATGAATGTCGCGCCATCTATTGGATATGTCCTCCTTAGGTGACATGGTAGGTGTGTTGGCCTTGTCTTCATGAATATTGTTCCAATTAGAATGAGTACTTGGATGTGTTAGAGAAATAGTCTGTTACATAGAGTCCTATTAGCAAATAAAGTCAAGTTTTTTCAGTTTTGTCCTAGTCTTTAGAGGAGTAGTTTATCATCGATTTACTTCTTACTTTTTAGGAGTTAGTGGTTCCAGTTTTTAACTTCAAATGTTATTATTTGTCATATAAAATGTGCAGTTGCAGAGCACTAAACAAGCAGTAAAGTAGTTCCCTTTATTCTCAACGTGTCGACTAGTTTTCTATATCTTTTTTACTGCACGTTTCATTATCTTACTTTTATTTACAGTGGTATTAGAACAAGCGTGAGGTTTTACAGTAATACGAAAGAAGCAGCGATTCTAGAGTAAAAAGAAAATAGCAGCAGCTAAACCTTTTTTTCTTCTTTTAGTTTAACTCATGGCATCAGACAGTACTTTCGTACAAGCAGTGATTCCTCGCTTTGATGGTCACTATGACCATTGGAGCATGATAATGGAGAATTTCTTACGGTCAAAGGAGTATTGGCCAATTGTCGAGGACGAGATCAACACTCCAGCGGAAGGCAAAATTTTGACGAATGATCAAAATTCAGAATTGGAAGCAAAAAAGCTTAAACATCTGAAAGCGTAGAACTATATCCTACAGGCTATCGATCGTTCCATCCTAGAAACTATTCTTAGCAAAGAAACTTCTAATGATATTTGGGATTCTATGAAGAAAAAATATCAAGGCACTGCCAGAGTGAAGTGTGCACAACTTCAAGCCTTGAGAAGGGACTTCGAGACCTTACAAACGAAGGAAGGAGAGTCTGTAATGAGTTATTGTGCTAGAACAATGGAGATCAACAACAAAATGTGATTCCATGGCGAGAAGATGACTGATGTAATAATTGTTGAGAAGATACTATGCTCTTTTGACCCCGAAGTATGATTATGTTGTTTGCTCCATTGAAGAATCAAAAGATATAGATGAGTTGTCACTTGACGAATTGCAAAGTTCCTTACAGGTGCATGGGCAGAAGATGAATCTGTCACGCCCCGAGCTACCCCCCGAGACGCGGGCACGGGACCTAGAACCACAAGTGATCCCAAGCTAACCCTGCTGGCATAATCATGAGCATACTAAATATAATCTGAATAATAGAAACTATGCGGAAGCTAAATCATAAATAAGATGAAAAGATGGGGAATACCCATATACTATAACTGACATAAATGAAAACTAATGAGTTTAATACAAGGAATATATTAACTCAATACTAAGCTGAATCTATCTATCTCTGAAAATAAGCCTCTAAACTGACTAGAAATGTTGGGACATGCCCCAACTAGATCTAGCAAAACTGAAACTAAAGACTAAAAGCAGTAAGGATATCATGTCTCTGGTCCTTGAAGGATGAGGACTCACCACTACTAATCTGCTGAGCTGAAGATCGGGAACTGATCTAAGCGTGATCTGGATGCTGAGAACCTGGACCTACATCACGAGAAGATGTACCGCACGTATGCATCAGTAATTGAAAGGTACTGAGCACGCATGATAGAGTAAAGCTGAAATAACATATAACTGAACAAAGCAATAAAGCAATGAAATAATCTGAACATCATATAGATACTGAATACTGAGCTAACTAAATCCAATGACCAAATTTATAATATGCTGAGCCTGAATACTGACTGTACTGAAATATGGTCAATGCAATAGAGTCTAACTGAACTGTGGGAGCTACTAATAACCGACATAAAACCACATGAGCTAAATGTGGAGTCCGATGTATACGCCCCATCGAGAGGACCCAATATACCCTGCCAGAG
>JAJOOR010037197.1:0-17632 GCA_036250505.1 Solanum acaule | reverse complement strand
CATTACATTATAATCATGAGAACTACCTTTCAATCATATAGCAATCATACCATAACATACATACATACTTCATAGCTAATTCAAGTGTAGAGGGTTAAGGATGAGGAAACTAGGTCATCAACACCAAAACAACACATTAGGTATAACATCGTTACAATCTAAGTAATTCACCTTTTAAAGTAGTCATTAGTCTTTACATTACCATTTAAGGTCATATAGAATACCATTAGGGGAATACCCCTCATATAGTCATAAAAGCTCAAGAGTTCATAGATGAGAAAATCCTTCATCAAGAACCTTCATCATGTGAGAATGACCTTTCACATTATCATACCATGCATAACATAGACTAGTTTAGAGTACAATTAATGAAACCTTTCAAGAGACTCACATTCATTACATTAGCAATAGCTTCATTCATTGATGTGTGTGTGTACATGTGTGAGAAAAGCCTTTCACATAAAACACCTTTACTCATAGCATGTTCATATTGTGTCAACAACAATTACCTTCAATTCAACATAACAACAATAATACCAACATCTCACAACATTCATACTTGCATTGCATCTTATCATAACATGCTCAATTACCAACTAGGGTTAGAGGGAAGAGGGAACCATCATCCAACTTCATCATACATGAATTAAGCAAGTACATTCAACAATACAAAAATAATCACATTGATATCATCTCCTCATAGCCTTGAAGGCCCTATTCAAGATTTAACCCTAATTCCATAGTAATCATACATAATTTAGGGTAATATCATCATACAAACATGAATTATATAGCATCACATTCAATTCATAACCTTCAATCACTATTTAACACAAACTAGGGTTAGAATTGGAGAAAGAAGGGGAAACATGGGTCTCATGGGGGATTCTTCAAAAAACGCCAACACTACATGAATTCATCCATAATTTTTCATATATCATCAATCAATATCAGTGTATAACAACAATTCAACATTTATAAAGAAGACCCGCGTTTTTGGATTGAAATCTACAATTTGGGGGATTTTGAAAACCATCTTTGGAAGGACAACTTGGGGAAAGGGATCCCAAGAGTGAAGAGCAACCATACCTTAATTAAACCCTATGAATTTTGTGTGAAACCTACCATCTACAAGGCCTTTCTAAGCTCCTTCCAAGTTCTTCAATGGACTCTTGAGTTGAGAGAGGTTTGAGAGAGAATTTTGGGAGGGAAAAGAGTTGGGTTATGTTTTGGGGTCTTGACTTGTGGTGAATTAATGGATTACTTTAGTGTCCTATCAGCTTATATAGTCCATTAATTAACCACCTAACCGACCTCCCTTAACTACCTCTTAATTAACTAACTAAAACACTAACCCTCAACTTATGTAAAAACTGTCAAAACAGTTCCCATCCACGGCTAGCCTTCCACGGAGTTGGCTTACGTGGTTTGGGACTGTGTCTCTAAATGCTGCAGGCCCCTAAGAAAACTAAGTATCGACTCACGAGTTCCATCCACGGACCGTGGTTTGGTCCACGGGGAGTGGAATGGCTCCGTGGATCACCACCAAGGTGAGGAAGCAAAACGGCAAAGGCAGCATAGGGGGACTGTTTTGGGGGCTTGGTTCTAAGTGATTTCATGACTTAGCATAGGGTATTTTTAGCTTAAAAGGGTCATTAAATAACTAAATAAACAACCTCATAAGCCCTTAATCAATCAATCAACTAAACTCCAAAACACCAACCTAAAACTAGAGGGCTGGAAAGTTGGCAGCACCTACGCTTGCCCATCCACGGACCGTGGATGGACGTGGCGTGGACTGCCTTTGTGGTTCTTGACTGAGGCTTACTTGTTGCAGGGAACCAAGTCTTGATGCAAGCCTGATCCACGAACCCAATCGACGGGGCGGGGATCAATTGATGGCTCGTTAATCGCCTTCGTAGGCCAAGCTGTTTTTGACAGCTTTTGGTCAGACACTTGGGTCCTCCTCAAAGACCGCTTGGGTGGTCCTTGGGGGTCGTACCCGAACGTTTTGGCCCTAAACATGTCCATCTTTGAATAATAGTCACTCCTATGGGTTTTAGACCTCAAACAACATACCAAACACCACGACAAGACACTAGCACCCACACTAGCACCAAAGACTAGTTTCGGGACGTCATGGTCGTTTCGTGATGTTTGACCCCTATAATGACCAAACTAACTTCAATAGCCATTTTTCATCATTTAAACATGTTTCCAACTATAAAACTAACATGTGAGGCTCTAGTTCAACCTACTAGATTTAGTCAAGCCTTAGTTACGTCTTACTAGTTCGTACGGGGTGTTACACTATCCCTATTGCCCGTTTGCGGGGCGGCATGTCTCGTCCTGATACTTTAGGTCTGGCCATATCTGCAAAACAAATCAGAAAGAGTTATAAAAATTTCAAGAAAAATGTGCAGAGTTAAGGTTGCAGATAAACTCGCTCATTCACTTTGGCGAGCTAGATTAGGCTCGCTGAAAGAACTGGCCTGCAAAGTTTCCAGAAAAATGGCAGGTCGCCGATGTGCAGTGACCTTCAGCAAGCTCAGACTAGCCCACCGAAATTAACAGTGCGTTTTAGGGGTTAGGGGCGCAGAAAAGGCGATCAAAGGAACCTTTCGGCAAGTCACTGAGTGAACTCAACGAGTTTAGGTTTCCCGCCAAAAGTTACAGACTCTAACCTAGCCAAAATACGAAATTAAAGGAGATCAAGGGGGACGTTGGTGAACCACCGAACGGTTTGGCGAGCTCGACCCAGCTCGTCAAATTGCCCAACGTGCCAAATTTCAACCCCATTTCCCAAAATCAAGCTTACAGCCCCCGAAAACAACATCAAACACACACATTATGAAATTCACACAAGACCCATAAGACCTATGCCTCCGGGGCACTTAGACTTCCCCTGATTTGGCCAAAATTGTACATTTAACAACTTTTGCCCTTAAGAATGACGTCAACCGCTCTATCATTGGGAAAATTACGTCATTTGGCTCAATTTAGGGTTACTCAGACTTCACCCAACAAGACCCAACATAATTTAACCACAACCCAACAATTTATAATCAATTTTAACGCACAAAACTCGGGGAATCGTCACTTTAAGAAAATAGGCACAATTTTGAAACTAAAAACACGCAAACCAACACATCAAATATAATTCCAACACATGCCCAGCACACAACAACAAAGTTTTACCAAATGTATTCGAGTTCAACCACTAATCAAGAGTTTGGGGTTCAGAAAACCAACCTTTAAGCCGAATGAAGAATTTGAAATTCTAGGCGGAAATGTATTCCAAATCCGAGCACGAGATCAAGGACAAAAAGTGATAACAATAGGGAAATATAAAAGATCTAAGGTGCGAGTGTCAGTGTATGGGGTTAGAAATGAGAGAATATGAAAGATTTTGAATTTTAAATCGTTTGGCCTTTAAAACCTTTCAGTTCATGGCCCTTTCGACGGTATTAGTCTACCACGGCGAACCACTCGGCGATCCGCCAAGTGGTGATTTACCTCGCCAAGGTTTACAGGACCTCCAATCAATTTGAGGGTCCAAACGGCGGAGAAAATTGGGCTCACCGACCAGTTCGGCACGTTGCCGATTCAACCATTGGCCCACCAAGTTTTACAGAATTCCACTTCATATTTTTGTGGATCCAAGTCGGGCTTGCCGACCTCTTTGGCGAATCACCGACTGGAGTCTTTCGCTCGCCAAACTGCACATTATCAAACACACTCTACTTTCTAACCTGCAAAATCAACTCCCGTTATTCAAAGTCAAACTTAAAACAATAAAAACTTGGGTTCCCTCCCAAGAAGCGTCTTAGTTAACGTTATGGCACGACGCAAGTACCCAATCAAGCTTTATTTTTTGGATTTGCCATAGTATCACTAGGTAAGACCCCTTGTTGTCTTGGGTTCAAATGAGATGAATTTGACCCATTTGGGTCTCCAGCTGCTTGATAACAACAGAATGAGAGATCACCATCTGATGGAGAGTCGAGACATCCTTTTTTTATTTCTTTCCACACATTGGTTGACTCTACAACTTTGTTGAGAATGTGTGAGAGCATATCATCTGTCAAACTACCCTCAGAGTCCTTGGGTTTTTCACGCTCATGTGGAGGAACATACATATCCTTCTCCCCCCTCTCTATTCCATCCTTGGTTGCCTCCCGGCCTTGAGTATTTTGCATGATAATTTCCTCCTTGATTGGCTATGAAGTGTACTTCCTTATTGTACATCGCTTCGAATTCCATGACATTTTTCGCCAAGGTATTAAGCTGGGTCATCATTTTAGCCAAGTTCTGGTCTCTCTCTTGATCCTTTATGATTTGTTCTTTTGTCACTTTATAAGTGAGAGGAGAGACATGGTCTTCGTGAGTATGACATGCCTTATTTCTCTTGGTCATGCAATCAAGGAGTTGAGATGCTATTGCGTAGGGATGTTGCATTATACCACCTGGAGAAAGTTAGTCAGCCACTCTTCTATTTACCAAATCAAGACCTCTATAGAAAAATTCCAGCAACAACTTATCTGGAAGTCCATGAGTAGAACACTGCAGCAGCAGCTTCTTAAACCTCAGCATGTCACATTGATTTGTTCGCCCTCCGATATCTTGAAACTTTGAATACCATCCCTCAATATCATCGTCTGCAACAGAGGAAAGAATCTCACTTAGAACATTGTGATCAGCTCTATCCAAGAAATGATAGAATCTCTTGGCAACTTAGCCAACCACTTGCTTGCCTCACCCATGAGAGAAAATGGGAACAACCTCAGCCGGACCGATTCTTGAGATATGTTCTTAAAGGAGAACAGTCCACATACATCAACAATATTTCTGATATGCTCATAGGGATCCTCATGAGCTAGCCTTTCAAACAAACCCTTCAGTTGAAAGAGATGAAGCATAGTGTTTGTGATGTGAAACACAACGTTCCCTTTAGCTGGAGGCAAACAAATGGTCCCAACACCACCCATTTGGGCTGGGTCATTGACATCGTTGAGGTTGCCGACATCATCTTGGTGGCCCACTTTGCTACCATTACTTCCATTAACACTCATTTCCTCCTCTATTTTAACAAGCAACACAAAACCAAAAACGAAAATAAGTAAATTCAACTATAACTACAAAGATCACAATTCAACTTCAATAAAAGAATTTTAAAGAACACCACTCCCGGTAGCGGCACAATTTTGATTAACGTTTCAAGCACACCTCATCCAATTCTAGGTGCAAACAATTGTTAAGCAGTATAAAACCCAACAATTGAGTTGGGGTCGAATCTCACAGGGAGCGGTACGTGTTCAAATTTGATTAAGAAGTACAAATGTGATCTAACTAGCTATAGGAATAGATATTATTGTAAAAAGACATATCAAATAAAAAGGGTGACACGAATGTCAAATGGGGGTTTTTGGTTTTCAAATTATAAATTACAATCAGTCAAATAGCAATACCATAACAATAAGGAGAGAGATTCTCGGAATGTGATCGATTATAGGTGAATTTCGATGCATGGATAATTGAAAATACTAGTAAACTGCTAAATATCAATGGGTAGGATAGACTATAATTGACATAGCTTTCTCTCAAACAACTATTATGCTTCAAGTGATTTCTCTCGAACATCAACAAACACAGCAATTAAAAACAACCCAAAACCATAATGCATCTTCTCTCTCGAGCAAGATGGGTAGGACTGGGTTTAGGATTCACTCTCTCGAGTTGAGCCCATATCAACCCAATCCATACAAATCATTAATCAATAATTTTAGTTCTAAAACCTTTCTCTCGAGCAAGCCAACAACATTAAAATAGAATTGCATTTGCAACTACAATTCATAAATTAAACCACAATTAATGATTAAACCAACTTCAAAATAGCATTTAAACTAGTGATTAACAATACCCACACACTAATTCAACCCATAATCAAATGATCACACCCCAAGAATTGGGGTTTTAGCAGTACATCATAAAAAGATAAAAACCGTTACCAAATCGATTAGCCATCAACTGGGTAAAAGGAATTCAAGCTTTAAAATGCTCCAATTTGAAGAAAAATCGAAACCCACTTGCGAAATTTCCAAATTGAGTCTCAAACCCTTCAAGTCTACTAAGAAAACTGTTCTAGACTAAAAATGGATTGTAAGTTCGATGTCAAAGATAAAAATTTAATAAAAATTCAATAAAAGTTTGATACTAAATTAATGTTCAAAATGTCATTTATAGTCACCGAAAATAAGCCACGAAGGGCTATTCGGTGAAGTAAGTCGGGCTCACCGAACCACTCAGCGAGCCGCCCTTTGATATCTTCCATCGCCTTTTTTCCTTGACATTCAACATCCTCAAGGTCTATAACTTTGGGCGATCTATCTTGGCTTCACAGAACTACTTGGCGATCCGCCGACTGCTCCTTTTCGTCGCCGACTTGGTTCTTTCCTTCAAGACTTGGCACACTAGAACTTTAGGTGGTCTGATAGCCACTCAGCGATTCGCCAAATGCCCTTGGCGATCACCAAGCTTTCCTTTCTTCATTTCTTCAGCTTGTTTGGTTCCTTTTTACTTGTTAGTGTCGTTGCTTTTCTCCTCAATCCATATACCTGTAAATCAAGGCATTAACATTAGTTTATAACATAAATTAGGCATTTGAGAACACTATATCTATCAAAACAAAGACCTAAATGAGTCCAAATCTCAGACTCATCACCCTGCTAGAGGTATAGAGGCATGACTGGCGTGATCACTAGAATGGTGCCCACAAAGGGGACTTACAACCTACGGGGAACGTAGTTTTGGACTTGAGGGTGACTGACCCTAGTCCACTCAATATTAAGTTTCTCCCAACTGATTTGCAATTAACAATTTCTGACTGAATTTCTAATACTGGATAGCTTAAAATGCTAACATGCTAACTGCAAACGCAACATTAATGTACTGATAATGAAACGTTTAAATCTGAGGCATGTATTTCTGAAATATCAGACCTAGTATCTGTAATTCATGAACTAAAAGAACTACATAGCTAGGGTTATGAATTTATGAAAGAGTCTACGCAAAACCATACTACAATCATGATAATCTGATTAGGAACAATAAAGTAACTAATTTGTAATGATCTGCTAAAATTCTAGAAACCCTAGGTCTAGATAATATTAAGGGAATCAAGAATTAGAATGAATTCTAGGGACCTAATGGGTGAAAGCAACCCACTAGTGAAATCCCACATACCTGGTGACCAATTCCATGAAGAAATCTTTTGATTTCAAGTGTGAAACGAATGAAAACCTGCTGCGTTTTGAACTAGGGCAGGTCGACTCTTCTCCTCTACTTTGCTCTAAGTTTGATCGATTGTTTGAGAGAGAATAGACTAGGATAGGTTCTAGTTAGTTTACTAGGCTAAAATTAACCAAAGCCACGTAATTTAGCGGTTAAAAGACGTAGTTTAGGGGTCTAACGCATAGGGAAAAGACCAAACGACCCCTGACTTAACTACTGTCGGAACCAACCGACGGACCGTGGTTGGACCGATGGTCCGTGCTGGTCGGCCGTCATTTCGGTGACTGGGAGTTGAATAATGGTGGTCTGACCTATGGTTCGTAGGTCCTGGCGTAGGTCCAGACTTGGTCAAAAATTCCTGGGCTTTCTAGGAGGGGCTACAGGTGGCCATCCAAGGACCACCAGGATGGACCATAGGTCAGCCTATGGTCCGTAGATGGTGTCCATCGGTGGCACCTGTAAATTTTAGAGTCTACAATCTGGTCTGTCTAGGATACGAGGTGTTACACTTTTACTCTCAAGTAATTACTACACATATCATCAACCCTAGAATATTATCTCTAAATCCTCAATTTCCCTCATCAAGGCACAAATTACTTTAATTTCATCAATTAGACTAGGTTTAACCATGGAAAACATGTAATTTAATCATAATAACATGATTCACTACTAATTCAATCATAAACAATCAATAACCAGTCAATTGGATCAACATACAACATAACCCACAACAATGAAGAAACCCTAACTTGAATTGGGGAATTCTTTATCAAATTAGGGGAATTCTAGGGGGCTCCATAGATGGAAGAATTCATGGATTATTAAGCTATCATACCTTAGATACAAAGCCCTCAAAGGCTTGGAGATTGAATTCCTTGATCTTGACCCTAGCTTCAAACTCTATCTTCTTCTTCAAGTTTTAGAGAGAGAAATATTGGAGAGGAAAACTTAGGGATTTAATTTGGGGTTTTGGGAATATATGACCTAATTGGGGTGGTTAAAGGGTTAAAATAGCTTATATAGGTGTACTAAGACTATACAAAACGAACTCACTTAATAAACACTTAAAATAGAATTTACCAAATTAAACTTCATTAGGCAGCTATGTGCGAGGCACCACGAGTCGTGGTCCTGCGCGTGGTCCTTGGGCAGTGGCTTGGATAATGTGTCTTGGCCTCCAACACCCTAAGGCATCTTAATGAGCCTTCCCACGAGTCGTGGTCTTCACCACTGGTCGTGAAGTGGCTCGTGAAGGTGAGCCACTTTGAGGCAGCTTCAACCTAGCTACTACTATAGCCACGACAAGCCACACAATGAGCCGTGGTAGTGGTCGTGAAGTGGGGCAGTGCTTAGGAACCCTTGGGCCTTGCCCCTTGGCCTTGGCTCTTGCCCCTTGCATTGGTTCTTGTTTCCCTCACAGTTAGCCCTAGTTGGCCTACTAAACTACGGGGTGTTACATTTGTCGACCATGTCCAGACTCCTGTAGAAATATTACAATAACACATTGTCTGGTAATACATGCGTCGGAAATGGGAGCAACAGCTTTTGGAACCTCAACCATGTCTTATTGATAGGTTCACCATCAATTCGCTTGAAGTTCTGAATATTATCCCTCAACTTAACTAGCTTCGAAGGAGGGAAAATCTTTTAATAAAACACTTTTGTGAGCTTCTCCCAAGATGTGATCGAATCCCTTGGTAGTTCGGTCAACCACTTCATTGCTTCCCCTATTAGAAAAAAGAGAAATAAATGGAGATGGACTAACTCTTAAGTGATATTCTTAAAGGAAAACGGCCTACACACATCCATGAAATTTTTGATGTGGTCATGAGGGTCCTCATGAGAAATTCCTCCTAAGAGACCCTTCATTTTCAACATTGTGCTGGTCACACAGTTAAGGGTAATCAAATAGCACCCGCACTTCCCAACTGATCCTCATTGACATCATGCAAATTCCCGATGTCATCATTGTTCCAAGTTGACTGGCATTACTCCCATTTATACTCATTTCTTCACCTATTTTAGAGCAGCCAACAGGAACACAAATAAGATAATTCATTTACAAGAAAATTAGGTCACAAATATACTTCAATAAAAGAATTCTAAGCACCACTCCCAGACAGCGGCACCATTTTTGATAACGCTCAACTAACACTTCATCAAATTCTAAGTATAGGCGGTCGCTAACAAGTATAAACTTAACTAAGAGATGGGGTCGATCCCACGTAGAGTGATATAGTAGAGAATTCAATTAAGAAGTAAAAATGTGTGCTAATCATTTGTAGAAGTAAGGTTTCGCAACATGAAACAAATCACAAAGTTTCAACAATTGATATCAAATGGGTGGTTTAGTAGCTAATTTATGACCTTGAACACTTAACACGGGAAGTAAACAATTAGAGATTGAACCTTAGGAATATGATCAGTCGAATGCTAATTTCGCATAATGGGTAATTACTAGTTACTTAAAGTTGTTGACTCTCAATGGGTAGGCTAGATTTTGAATACAATAGCCATCTCTCAATCAACCATTGTGCTTCAAGTGAGTTCTCTCAAACCTCAACAAGCTTAATTAATACTACCAAAGAACCCAAATCCTTAATATACCCACTCTTTCAAGCTGGGTATGTAAAGACCCAATCAAACCCACTTTCTCAAGCTAGATTTTAAAGACGCAATCAATACAATTATCAAGCAATCATTCTACTCTATTACCTCTTTCTCAAGAAAGCATAGAGAGCTAAACTAGAATTGAATTTGCAACTTCAATTCCTCAATTAAAACATGAACAAATAATAGAATTGAACTCACTTCAAAACAATATTAAAATTAGCAATCAATAATGCCCATTAGCTAATTAACGTATTCAACTACATGATCACACTCCTAAGGTAAGGGGTTTTAGCTAAGCATAGTGAAAAGCAAGAAATCATTACCAACGATGTTTTCCATCTGATTTGCTAACGATCTGCAATCCCCAGAGGTTGAAATAAAAGCTCAAATCTTACAATCTCCAAATATAAATCCCAAACTATACTAAAAATATTAAACAATGTTCAAAAATGTAAAAGCTCTCAAAAACCCAGAAGTAAACAGTGTGGGGACTCTTTTTCTTATTTCAAAAATTGTATCTATACGTTCCCAAAATTTCAGCACGGAGTCAACTCGGTGAAGTAAGTCAGGATTGCCGACCAGTTTGGTGACCCACCAAGTTGCTATTCTTCTCCCTTTTGGCTTGGCTCCTCCATCAAATTATTCTGGAACTTTTGGTGATCTTGATCACTATCGCCAATCCATTCAACGTGTCGCTGAATTTTCTATTTGCTCGCCAAGTTGGTTTTGTCCTTGGGCTATTTTTCTAGAACTTTAGGTGAGTGGAGGCCCACTAGGCGAGTGGATTATGCGAGCTCCAACTTTTTTTTTTTCAACTTTTTCAACTTTTTCGTTCTTTTTTACTTCATAATGTCCTTTCCCCATTCTAAAGCCTTCATTGTTGCATATCAACATATTAACATTAGTTATGAGCATAAAAATTCATTGGGGACACTAAATCCTTGACTCATAAACCCTAAATGAGTCAAAATCCCCGACTCATCAGTAGACCACCCTACGATTCATCTTGTTTATCCATAGGTCAAACTGGGACTTGACATTTTCTAAAACTTAACTTGGATCCTAAATTGTCCTCCTACAGCCCGTAGGACTTCTAACAGCCCGTAGATGCTTTCGTAGGACAACACTGCCTTAGTGCAAAAAAATCAACATTTTCCTTTCCAACTCAACTTCCAATTTCTGAGGTGTTATATTGCCCAACACTTAGCCCTCATACTTGTTTATACACGACCATGCTAGATCACAACCTTGCCTTGCATTAGCTTTGCCCAGCACTTTCCATGCCTTAGCCACGCCAATGCCAATGTGTATATTCCATTAAACTTGATCTTGACCAAGGTCATTGTGCCTTGGCTAAGTTAACCATGTAAATCCCTAGAGAAGCCTAAGCCACTCCTCGAATCATATAGTTGAGGGTATAACATATTCCTAAGTTTGAGAAATGTATTGGGTATGGTTTAGGGTCATAAGGAACCTCTAAAACCAAGTCAAGTTCAAATCTTCTCTATCGATTGAGTTTTTGCATGAGATCGTACAAGGGACAACTTTAAACAATCATATCTTCTAGAGTATGAAGAGTTAGGTGACCTATGATTTTCCCAATCAAAGTTTTATGAGTCTTTTTTCCAACTCTACCGTTGTTCATTACTCCGAGTATGGAGTAGGAAGTTATTACTAATTTACTGTAGGCGCTGCAAGTTGGCCATGAGTGACAGCTAGAGTGATAACCCACCACACATGGGCATCACACATAATCAAAAGCTCAATTTTTGACCAAGTTATGACTGTCCAAATGAAGATCTATCACTTCGGCCCATCATAATTTGCCAAAAAGCTAAAAAAATTGGCTTCATGAGTTGTCCCTTCCATTGGTGCCCAATAAGTTCCTCTTGAACACCTTTTTATATCATCATGGCTTGTGCAGCTCATAGTATAGATCTAGCATGAATTAAGATAATTGTGCTCGTATCATCACCCCTATCATGTAACACCTCTCAAATCCTACTATAAGGATTCGAACCATTTGTCGTAAGTATATCAACTTGGACCGGGTAATATCCTATGTGTTAAGGTTCATTCCTAAGTGTGAGAAGTGTATTGGATGTGGTATAGGGTCATAAAGGAACCTTTAACACCAAGTCAAGTACAAAGTTTCTCTACCAATTGAGTTTTTGCATGAGATTGTACAAGGGTCAACTTAAAATGATCATATCTCTTAGAATATGAATAGTTAGGACACCTATGGCCTATCAAAATTAAAGGTCTGTGAATCTTCTTTCTAACTCCTTTGACCATTCGTTACTCCAAATCCAAAGAAAAAATTATGACTGATTTACCATAGACGTTGCAATCTGGCAGTGGTGGCCCGTCACAAAGGAAGGTCATACTTGGCCAGAAAGCTCAAAATTGGTTTCGTGAGTTGTCCCCTCATGTGTCATTTTATCATATTTCTTTTTTCAGATTGAAAATCATAGTTAAGGGGTTAAAGCAAATCTACAAATCTAAAAGGTTACTTCCTTTGTCCCAATTTATGTGACTTAATTTCCTCTTTAGTCAGTCCCAATAAGAATAAGACATTTCTATATTAATTAACAATTTAACTATAAAATGTCTATTTTACCCTTAATGAAATGATTTACAGCCACACAAATTTCTATCATTCATTTTGGACCACAAGTTTTAAAAGTCTTCCTTTCTTTCTTAAACTCCGTGCCAAGTCAAACTACCTCAAATAAAATGGGACGTAGGGAGTATTTTATATAGACAAGAGGGTTCAAAGGAGATGGTGTTTCCATGTGGCCCTACTCTTCTTTATTAGATTTGCTCTCTTGCCTCCCTCCTACCTGAATAAAAAGTCCATTTCATTAGGGCATCTCCAACCCAAACACCAAATTTGGTGTCAACACTATTTTTGGTGTAATCAACTCCAACCCACTGCACCAAATTTTACACCAAAAATAAATATTTTTCTCTCTCTTCATTATTATATTATTATTTCTTCTTTCATTTATATTTTCTTATTTCATAAAACAAATTCTTTCTAAAACATTCACCATATATAATTCATTGTGAATGTCAATTACTACTTTGTTGAATGTTTATTATATTCGGTTATTTTTAAGTACAATGTATTATTTGTTTAAAAATTTATATGTTTGCATTTTAAATTTTTTTGAAGGTTAATTGTAGTTATATCCAATTATGATTTATAGTAGAATTAATATAAATTTAATTTTAAAAAAATTCATATATAGAAAAATTAATTGATAAAAAAGCTAAATTTTATATCTAAAATTAATATTACAAAAATATTACATAAAAAATAATTAAATATACAAGAGAATTAATTAAAATATACAATTATATAATGTTTAATTAAAAGTTTGTATAATTAAATAATATTAAAATATTCAAAAAGTGAATTGGTGTGATGAATAGTGTTACACTATTCACACACCAAATTTGGTATGGGTTGGAGCTCAAAACACCAAATTTAAATTTAGCATGAAATTTGGTGTTGGATTGATGATAGTCTTACATACTCGCAGAGTCACACCCTCGGCCCCAACCCCAAGTTGAGCTAGTCTGCTATCACTCTATCCTTGACTAAGCTTTCATATACACACAGTTTGTAACACCCCATCAAATTTGCATTTCGTTGTTTTTCTGCATATTGAAATTTTTATTGCTCGAGCTAATACTGCATTTCATTGAGCTTCTTAATCCAATCCGACAATGAATTCTTAAGCTTGAATTGAGTGAATGGTCATCTTCAATTCTTGCTCTGTTAACTGTTTCTAGTCTCATGAATTGAGTGAAGGGTGATCTTGAATTCTTGAAAGATTTGAACTTTTTTCAATGAATTGAGTGGTGGGTCATGTTCAATTCTTTTGAGTTTGGGATTTCAAAGATTGGAACTTTATAAATTGGATCAATCTGAGAGATGGTGTTAATATTTTGAGGGTAAAAGATGAGGCGGAGGCTGCCGATTATCGGCGCCCGGTTAGAAGGAGGCTTTCTTGTTGGATCTGTTCGCTTCTCGGAATATTCTTAATTGTAGGTTTCATGTTGTTTGTAGTTCATCATCACCATGACCAGAAGGATCACGTACAATAGCCTCTTTTGGTAAGCCAGCATGATCCTCATTGTATTAAAACCCCAATGTGCTATAACTTCTCTTTTCTTTCTGTTTGATAATGTGTACTCTTATACATACCATATAAATTCTCCCAGAATGTTTAATTAGAAGTTATAGATGACCTCTCACCTTAGTGATTGAGGTTTTGTTGATTGATTGTTCGATCTGAACTCATGGATGACAAAATCTCTATTTTCTTTACTTTAAGATAAAAAGGACTTTAGACTTTCCAGCTAATCTTAGAAGGTGCTAAGGCACTTTTTCATAGCATTAACATCAATATTGTTCATATTGTGGTTCATCCAGGTGATACTTGTTGTCTTTAGATCTGATAACTGATCCCATTGTTGCTTATCACTTAAGTGCTAGTCATTTAAGCTCCTGAATTTTCTCGGCCTACCTTTCCTTGGTGTTCCATCTCATATTACCTAAGCATAATTTGAACAAATACCTATGATATGGGTTAGATTTATCTATTTGTTTGATGGCTCTCTGCAGGGGAGTTTCATTTATAGTTTGTTTAGAGAAATGTAGTTTACCTTGATTCAGTATTAGTGGCATAAACCAAGGACAGAAAATACATGATCTGGGAGGTGTTCAATCTGTCTTTGTTTAATTTCTAATCTATACAACGTGCCTTTTGCGCATTCTAAATCAAAACTAAAATCTTCTTATTTAGCTCTATGAACAATATGTTTGTGTTTTGAACATTGCTTTGGAAACCAGTAAATTGTAGCCCAACCTTTTTCTTTTAAAGTCTATTTTATCTAGATGTGCATGCATCTATAAGTTACTGTCTGTTGGAGGTGGAGAATGGAAAAGAGATAGAGAGAGAACCGTATTATGTGAAAGTTTTACTTATAAAAAAAAAATGTATTATGGTAGAGTTTCAAGCAGACAGCGATACCTGAAAATGATGGTTATACATCTTGTTTCTCAGTTGTGTTATTGTGTATAAATGAAAGAAATAAAAGTGGAGAGATCCAAGACACTTACACACTATGCCTAGATAGTGAGAGAAATGATGTGGGTAGAGTTCCCAAATTCCATTAGGTTGCCTGTGCAACATTCAAGAAAAGGATTTTACTTTTTCTGTCAGGGGGATACAAGGTTATTAAACTTAAAAGTGTACCTCAGTAGTTAAAATCTCTAAAATAAGTACTTCAATTCGTATTGGCAGACTGAAAATTCCCTCTTTAGTAATCTTTGTTATGTCATCTTATCTTTTTGGTTGGAGATGCATTTGCGATCCATGGTTAGTTCAACCTTCTTGATCGTTTTAATTTTTTTTGGAGGATTGTTCTATCAGCAAATCTTTTCTGCACTCATGAATAAAATAGCATCTCATTTGGTAGTATCCTAAACTTATATAAATTATTGAGGACCAAAAAGCTCTTTGGATTGGCTGGGAACACCTGATATGGAGGCTTTATATGCTATATATCATATTTGGGATCATGTTGTTTCCAACTCATACAATGGTGTTGCATACCTTAATGGATAACACTATGTTACACATGATACTAACCTATATGTTGCAATCCCTCTTCAGACAGATATCATCCACTTCACAATTAATTCATTTTATTCTAATTCTTATGTTGGTCTTGAAAGTATGTTTAGGCTTTTTTCTGAATTTCCCTTCGTTTTCCTTTGCATGTTTGAATAATGAATTGTTTGGTATTGCTTTTTTTTTTTAAAAAAAAAAAAAACTTTTATTCTCCACTCAATTCTCTAAGAAGAGAATATATTGCACAAAGGGATTGACAGTAACTGTCAGGGTGAATGCAAGTTGTGGATGTTGCCTTTTCTTCTTAAGCATCTTAGTTTATAGCTGCCAAAGTGTAGCATCACTTTTTCTTTGACTTGTAGTTACAAGTCCTCTTTTTCTTTAATATTTATTATTGCAAACAACCTCTCTAACCCACAAAGGTAGGGGTAAGGTCTGCGTACACCCCACCCTTCCCAGACCTCACTTGTGGGACTATACTGGTTATGTTGTTGTACCATGTGTAGTACACAAGCTTCTGTGGATAATGCAAGGGAATACCACATACGGTGTACCCCCAGTACTCTCCTTACTCCTTCACATTCCAGAGAGCAGGATAAATCTTTTTAGTGTCCTATTCCCACACTATTATTAGTACCTTTCATCCTACTAAGTATATCCTTATATCTACTGTGACTAAGTTTTGCTTCCGACTTGCTCTCTTCATATCCACGTCCATAACTTGACAAAGTTATATCTACTGTCACCAAGAATGATCTGATAAGCATTTAAATACATCCTTAAAACGGAAAAAAGAATATTGCTGCAATTAGCAAGAATGTTGTTGCAATTACGTTAATTTAAACAACACAAATCAGTGATTTCCATGCCCAATTATAGTGCACAGCACATTGGTAAACACTGAAAAAACAAATCTTATCTTGCTTAACATACCAATGACAAACATTATTAGCATAATTGAATTGGTCTCTACCATAAAAAAAATCTATAATAATCCAGGCCTTTTTCCTAACCACATTGCACAAAACAATGTTTCATCCCTTTTTTCAGTAAATGAAACTGAAGAGAAAATCAAAATGGCTGCATAAATGGGAGGTCATTGACAGCTATCATTGATTTTCCCTGCCACCTGCCCTGCCCCATTTAATATTTTGAAAATAAATTTTTTGACACGCCCTGCTCTACCCCTCTCTGTTTAGCACTTGTCGTGCCCTGCCCTGCGCCGATTGCCATCCCTACCACCTCTCTTGTTACCATTTCCATCACCTACCAAGCCTTGTCACAGTTTCTTATTGTTGTTCGACTCCCCCTTCCTAAGACCATGTCATCATCTTCAATGTGTACCTTGGGAAGGAGCTAGTACATCTATGTGTATCTTATGTGGGTCAGGTGCTCACCTTCGTTGTTATTTAACAGAGTTAACATACGAAATATTACTATAGATGTCTCATAATTTTCTTAGTTAATGCAGATTGTTCTGGTACGGTATCTAGTGGTCAAGTCAAAGCATGACTTAATGTTGACAGGATTCTAGGTCTTGTAAGATAAAGTCCTTTTCAATCTCTGGGATTATCCATTTTATTTTTTATCTGGTATAGGAGCAAAAGAATTACCTTGAAATAATCATATAAGAGTAACTCAAACTATCTCAAGGTCTACTAAACTCCCACCTTCTTTGTGGGAAAAGGATTGCAAAATGATAGATAAATAGTCTACATAGTCTTATAGTTGAATTAAAACTTTCATCTAGTAATGTTCCATAACGTGTTATTATGATGTATTTACTCAATGACAACTTATTCTAGAAAAAACAAAATTTGTCTACCCACCGACAGTCACAAATTATACCCTACAACTAATCTTGTTATACCAACATACTGAGGACTCATGAAAATTAGTTTATTTTTCACTATTTAAGAACTTGATAATCAAGTGGCTTACTGTCACGACCCGAGAGTACCCCCTAGTCGTAACATGGCGTATTCGACCCCGAAGGGGTCTTATACGAGCCACATAGTCATTCATTGCATTCAATAATGAAAATAGTGCGGAATAAAAAAAAACTTATTTACATCCACACA
>JAJOOR010037196.1:0-17362 GCA_036250505.1 Solanum acaule | reverse complement strand
TGGTTTACCTATGATATGAACTAAATGGGTTATGACTAATGATGTAGTAAATGAATGAGTCCTTATATGATGTTATGAAGTATGTTGGTCTTATGTCTAATCTTAAATGAAGATGTTATGACTTGTTGAATATGATGTGCCTAGTCTATGGTGGCTTCCTAGGAACACTTGTGTGAGTAGTTTTATGGGATGCTACTTGCACATTGCACTAGTGTGACTTGGGGTTTGTCTTAGGTGATGGTTCCTGTGTGAAGACTATCTCTTATGGTGTGTTTATGATTCTATGAATATATGTGGTTGGATTGATGAAGGCTATATGTAAGTTCAGCCTTGGTAACCTTAAGGTGATACATTGCACCAAGTATTCCCTAAGGGTTGCTTGAGGAAGGGAGTTAAGATAAAGAGGAAGGTAATGTATTGTATGCATTGAATGTGCCTAAAATGTTATAAGTGGCTCTATGTGCTATTATGAATGGTTTCCATGTGTATGATGATGTATGTAGTTTATAATGTTCCTATTGTACTAAATGTTCTTGAAGTTTCTCTAAAAAGGCATAATGCATGGTTTCCAACTAAATGTCCCTTTTAAAAGCATGTTTTTGCATGGTTATCATACTTAGTGCATTCTTGTACTAACACCATTCTTCTTCATCTTTTTACACCAAGTGTAGGTGATGGTGGCTAAAGGGCCTTTCCTAGAAGTGATGAGCTTGGCTTACTATTCCCAAGTTCGGGTGTGTCCTTAAAGATTCAAGGACCTTTATGTTAAAGAGTTTCCTTAAGTTCAATGTACAAGATAGTAGTTTCTTTTGTATTGTAAGACCTGTGTCACAGCCCCTCTTGTGTTGTAGTCGTGTTTTAAGATGACTACCTTGAGACGTAGTACTCCGATTTTGTATTAAAGGTTTAAATGAGGTGACTTTTTAAGTCTTGTGTTATATCATGAAAAAGTTTTAAATTTTCCGCTATTTTTCTATGATAAATGCTATGACGAATGCTAAGGGCTTGTATAAGACCTCTGAGAGGTCGAATACGCCGGTAACGACTAGGGGTGCTCTCGGGTCGTTACACTATAGCACATGAAAAACTGTAAAATTTAGTTTTTCCTGCTTTGGGCTTGTTTGAACTTTAAAATTCATTTGTTTGCCCCTCGGGACAAACTCACACCATTAGTAATGTCGTAACAGACGTTCATATAAAATTTCAGTCAATAACAAACCAAAATATTGTATTACCAAAAATCCATGGACTATTAGCACATGAAAAATGGTAAAATTTGGTTTTCTTGATTTGGGGCTCTTTTAAACTTGAAAAGCATCCATTTTCCCCTTTTGACCAACTCACGCCATTCATAAAGTCGGAACGGATGTTGATAAATGCTCAACTACACCTCATCCAATACTAGGTGTAGGCGGTCACAATCTAGCATAAACCTAATAAAGAGTTGGGGTCGATCCCAGAGAGAGTGATACACGTTATAATTCAGTTAAGAAGTTGTAAACCTGCTGTAATCAATTGTAGGAATAGAAATAATCGAAACCATTTAGATAAATAAAAGGGGTCGACATTGAATGTCAGATGGGGTATTAGGTTTGTCAAATAACAACTACAACAATTAGAAAAACATGGGAGTGTTAAGTAGATAAAGGATACTTTGGGATGTGATCGATTAAACGCTAACTTTGCTATATGGGTATACTAACAATTCCTGAATGTTAGATAGTAGGCTATGCTATAGATGCAATAGTTTTCTCTCAAACAACTACTACGATTCAAGTGAGTTCTCTCGAACCTCGACAATCATAACACTAAAAACAATCCAATACCTCAATTTATGCACTCTCTCGAACTAGATATGTAGAATCGAGTTAAGATTCACTCTCTTGAGTTGAACCCACAACAACCTAATCAGTACAATCATCAATTGATAAACTTAGTTCTAAAAACTTCTTTCTCAAGCAAGCCTATAGCACTAAAGTAGAACTGAATTTGCAACTACAATTCATGGATTAATACACAACTATCAATTAAATCCACTTCAAATCAGCGTGTGAATCAGTAAACAACAATACCTATAAACTAATTAGAGAAAATAATCACATGATCACACCCTCAAGAATTGGGGTTTTAGCCACACGTCATAAAAGGGAACAAATCAATACCAATTATGTTCTCTATAATTTGGGTATTGCAATCAACGTCTTTACAATGATCCAAAATGTTCAATATCAAAAACCCAACTCAAAATCCACTAAAACCTCCTTAAACTAGGTAAACCCAAGTCTCAAACAAAAGCTCAAAGTTATATAATGGAAAAATTACTCAGAAAATATCTAGATTCCATTTCTACTTTTTTTTTTAAAATTCAATTTATACGTTATCAAATTTTGGCCTTCAGGACCACTAGGTTAGGTTAGTTGAGCATCGCCGACTAAGTCTGTCATGCCCTGAGGCTACCCCCTTAACGTAACAAGGGACCTAGGATCACGAGTGACCCAAGATAACCCTGAAGCTAGCATATCATAGGCATATTGAAAGATATCTAAATGAAAACATGAAGTAATATGGGAGCAAAATCAATTGATAACTCAAAGTGGGGAATACCCAACTAGTATGAATGTATAAAACATACTAAGAGTTTAATAACAACTGAAAGATTAAACATAACAATTCAAGTTGATTCTACTAGTATGCCTGAAAAGCCTCTAACAGAGTTGAGCTGCTGGGACACCTCTCCCGGTTAACTCTAACCAAACTGAAAACGGAATAAAAATACAAAAAATGAAACGCATGTCTATTTTCCACGAAATATGAGGACTCACCACTGAAGCTATTGAATACGAACCGAGAATCTATCTA
This sequence comes from Solanum acaule, assembly GCA_036250505.1. Classification (NCBI taxonomy): domain Eukaryota; kingdom Viridiplantae; phylum Streptophyta; class Magnoliopsida; order Solanales; family Solanaceae; genus Solanum; species Solanum acaule. The sequence continues at coordinate 14,503 of JAJOOR010037196.1, read as the reverse complement.
AACATGATCTAGATGCTGAGTACTTGAACCTACATCATGAAAGGATGTAGCGTTGAGTATGTGTCAATACTTGGAATTTACTGAGCATGCAGGATATAAATAATAGCTGAACAAAATATAGTTGAGCAATAATATAATCTGAATAGAAGATTAATGCTTAATATAACTAAAAACTGAGCTAAATGCAATGAGCAAGGACTAATCAAGAACATAACATGCTAAAATTGAATACTGAAGTATAAACTGAAAATCAGGTCAAATGCATTAGAGTCTGACTGTGGGAGCTACTATTAACCTACATAAAACCACGTGAGCTAAATGCAGAGTCCGATGTATCCGCTCCATCTGGAGGACCCAATATACCTTGCTAGGGGTATAAATGCATGTCTATCGTGATAATTAAATCTGATTCCCAATAGAGACGACTTATAACTTATGGGGCACATAGTTCTGGGACTATGAGGGTACGCTGAACCCTAGTCCAACTCGATGCTAAGCCTACTCCCAACTAGAAATGTATGTGACACAACATAACTGAAATATCAGATAGCTCAATGTTCTGACATGCAAATCTGAGAATGAAACATTGAAGAACTGATAATATAACATTCAAACATTGGATCATGTTTATCCATTTAACTGACCTAGCAAGTGTAATTCATGAACTAAGTGAATCTACGTATCTAGGGTTCCGAGTTTCATGCAAGGAACAAACAAAACTTCCCAAAAGAACATGATAATTCGATTACGAATACTACAACAGCTAAGTCACAACAATTTTCCAAGGTTTTAGAAACCCTAGGTCTAACAAGATATAGAGAATCAAGAATCTGACTGAGTACTAGGGACCTAGTGGTTGAAAGGAACCTACAAGTGAAATCTCACATACTTGGTGATGAAATCTACAGAGAAATCCTTTGATTTTGGGGTTGGAACTGAAGAAAACCTATTGTGTGTTCTTGAGGAAATTGGAGCCTCTTTCTTCTCATTTTTTTCTATGTTTTGGTGATTTTTTTGGGAATAAAGGTTTTAGGTAGGTTCTGACTTAATCATTAGGCTTAAAATGAGTAAAACGATGCAGTTTAGGTATTAAACGACGTAATTTGAATGCCCAATGCATATGGGAAAAGACCGAAACGACCCTAACTTAAAAGTTGACGAGGACTTTGACATACCATGCACTGACCCACGGTTCGCCTAGGCAGGGCGTCATTTGGCGTCTGGGACTTGGTTAGAGGGCCACAATCCACGGGTCGTGGTTCCACCTACGGTCTGTGGGTCTGGCCGTAGAACGTGGTTCTTCCTGGAATTTCAGGGTGGCCAACCATGGACCCTACCTACGTCCTTAATCCAGACCGCGGGTCGTGGTTTGACCTCCGTCGGTGGCACCTGCAAGTTTTGAAATTTTGAATTTTGGTCTTTCTCGAATCCAGGTGTTACATTATCTTCCCCATGGGAACATTTCTCCTCTTATGAAGTCTAAACTAGGTGAGTATGGAGGGAAGGAGCTACAATCCCTACCACTAAGTACTAGAAACTTATATCTAACTGAGCTGAGTTCCAAGAACCTACAAATATGCTAAAATGTAAGAACAATTAAAGTAACAAGATACTGAGACTGAATTTACGCAAAAATAAACCGAGAGACTAGAGAGGAACTATTACCTCAAGCTGAAATGGAATCGGAAGGAAATAGGTGAGGATACTTGGCCTTCATGGCTGCTTCTTCTTCCCAAGTAGCTTCCTCTATGGAGAAACTCCTCCACAAAACCTTCACTGAAGTGACTTCTTTATTTCTCAACCTACGAACCTGGCGGTCAAGAATCTCTACTGACACCTCTTCATAAGTGAGACTATCCTTCACAGCCACACTCTCTAATGGTACAATTGATTCCAGATCACCCACACACTTATTTAACAAGGAAATGTGAAAGACTGGATGAACAACTGCTAGTTTTACTGGAAAATCTAACTCATATGCCACATTACCAACCCTTTTTAGGATCTTGTAAGAACCTATATATCTAGGACTGAGCTTCCCTTTCTTGTTAAATCTCATCACCCCCTTCATAGGTGACACTTTCAGGAAAACCTAATTATCGATTTAGAATTCCAAGTCCCTTCTCCTCACATCTGCATAGGACTTCAGAAGACTCTGGTTGTCTTTAGTCTATGAACCGAATCTGGCCCTATCAAGGCTATTTCACCTGCGTCTAGGCCCATATAGGGTCTCATAAGGAGCCATTTGAATAATGGAATGGAAGTTATTATGATAGGCGAAATCTATGAAAGGCAGGTGATCATCCCAACTACCCTTGAAATCGATCATGCAAGCTCTCAACATGTCCTCTAAGGTCTGAATGGTAAGTTATTCTTGACAATCCTTCTGTGGATGAAATGTTGTACTGAGATTTACTGGAGTACCAAGACCATTCTGAAATGATTTCCAGAAATGAGAGGTAAACTAAGGACCTAAATTTGAGAGATAGACAAGGGGACCCCATGCAACCTGACTATCTCATTGAAGTAGAGTTTGGCATAGTCCTCCACTGAATCTGTAGTCTTGATAGCCAAGAAGTGAGCGGACTTAGTGACGCTGTCTACTATCACACAAATGGAGTCATGTTGTCTACGAGTACGAGGTAAGCCCGCAATGAAGTCCATATTTATCACTTCTGACTTCCTTGTAGGAATGTTAATCTCTTGAGTCATACCTCTTGGTTTCTTATGTTCTACCTTAACCTGTTAACAGTTAGAACACTTAGCCACAAAATCTTCTATGTCTCTCTTCCTTCCGTTCCACCAAAGGACTTCCTGTAGATCAAGGTACATCTTTGTGGCAACTAGATGAATGGAATACCTGGAGTTATGGGCTTCTGTAAAGGATCTGTTGCCTCAGCTCATCCTTATTAGGAACTCATAAGCAACCCTGGTAAAGAAGCACACCATCTCCCTCTTGGGAGAAAACCACAACTTTCTGCTAATGAACTATACCTTTCAATTGAAGTAATATAGGATCACTGTCCTAGTTTTCCTTAACCTCCGCTACTAATGAAAATTCTGATCCATTCTAAACTATCACCCCAATTTCTAATATGTCCATAAGGCAAACTCCTAAGCGAACAAGCCGATGAATATCTTTGGCTAGCTCTTTCCTTTCTTCCTCAACATGTGTTACACTACCCATAAACAACTTGTTGAGAGCATCAACCACATTGGCCTTACAAGGATGGTAAAGCACATTTATGTCATAGTCTTTGAGGACTTCAAGCCATCTCCTCTGACAAAGATTCAACTATTTCTGGGTGAACACATACTGGAGGCTCCTATGATTTGTGAAAACATCAACATGAACACCATACAAGTAGTGTCTCCGAATCATTAGGGAAAATACTACGACTGCAAGCTCGAGGTCATAAGTCGGGTAGTTCTTCTCCTTGACCGTAAGTTGTCTAGAAGCATAAGCTATGACCTTACCTCGCTGCATGAACACACAACCTAGGCCGACCCTGAATGCATCACAATAAATCACATAAGCATTTGAGCTATCTAGTAGATTTTAGACCGGAGCAATAGTCAACCTAGTCTTCAAATCTGAGAAACTTTTCTCACACTCATCTGACCACTGAAATTTGACCTTTTTCTGAGTCAACTTGGTCAATGGGGAAGCTATGGATGAAAGTCCTTCAACAAATCTCCTGTAATACCCAGCCAAACCCAAGAAGCTTCTGATATTTGTTGGGGAGGTCTGTCTGGGCTAGTGTTGTACTAATTCAATTTTCTGAGAATCTACTCAGATCCCTTTGCTAGATACCACATGACCAAGGAATGCGAACGACTGTAACCAGAATTCTTATATGCTGAACTTAATGAATAGTTGCCAATCTTTGAGAGTTTGTCGAACAACTCTCAGATGAGTCGCATGCTCATCCTCACTCTGAGAATAAATAAGGATATCATCAATAAAAATGATAACAAACAAGTCCAAATACTGTTTGAACACCTTGTTCATTAAGTCCATGAAAGCTGCAGGAGAATTTGTTAGTCCAAAAGACATAACTACAAATTCATAGTGAACATACCGAGTCCTGAAGGTTGTTTTCAGAATCTCACTATCTCTAACTCTGAGGTGATGAAAACCAGATAAAAGGTCTATCTTAGAAAAGTAACTAGCACCCTGAAGTTGGTCGAACAAGTCATCAATCCTAGGGATAGGGTACTTATTCTTGATGGTGACTTTGTTCAACTAACGATAGTTAATGCACATTCTGAGAGAACCATCTTTCTTTTTCATGAACAATACTAGAGCACCCCATGGAGAGATACTACGTTTGATGAAGCCCTTATCTAGAAGGTCTTTCAACTGCTCTTTCAATTCCTTCAGCTTGGCTGGATCCATTCTATAAGGAGGAATCAAAATGGACTGGGTATCTGGAAGGAAATCTATTCTCAAGTCGATTTCCCTTTCGTGAGGAACTCCGTGAAGATCATTTGTAAACACTTCTTGAAACTCATTTACTGCTGGGACTGACTCAAGAATTGGGGTTTTGGAGTTTGAATCCTTAACCCTAACAAGATTATGGATATACCCTTAAGAAATCATTTTCTGGCCTGAAGGTAAGAGATTAATCGACCCATAGGCAATGAGCTACTAACCTTCCATTCTAAGACTGGCTTGTTTGGAAACTGAAATCAAATGATTCTAGTTCTACAACCGACTGAGGCATAACATGAATGTAACTAATCCATGCCTAGAATGATATCTAAATCTACCATTTCTAACTCTACAAGATATGTTGAGGTGAATTTCTGAGAGACTATGACAGGGCAATTTCTACATACCTATCTAGCTATAATTAGGTTACCAACTAGAGTAGAGACTGAAAACGGTTCTGAAAGAGTTTCTGGACTGACACCGAAGTTTACTACTATAAAAAGAGTTACAAAAGACAGTGTAGACCATGGGTATAACAATGCATAAACATCTAAATAAAAGACTCGTAACGTACTGGAGAATCTTTCTAGTCCTAGAGAGCTTAGAGAGCATACAACCTGTTCTGGCATTGTCCGCCACCTGTACCAGATGAAACACCCTACTAAGTTGGGCGACCTGCTGGTGTTGTTGCAGCTATAGACTGAGCTATATTGTTGTTACCTCCTTGCCCCTGCCTGGCAGAAGGACAATCCTTCAACCTATGGCCAGACTGACCACACCCAAAACATCATTCCATGCCTGTAAGACACTCGCCCGGATGGTTCTTACCACACTTTAAATAAGTCGGGAAAGTCATGTTGCCTGAATTACTCCCTTGAGACTTGGAGCATGATGCCCTACCTTTCTGATCTTGACGAAACCTGGGAGATGGAGCACTAGCTGATAAAGGTCTTGGGGCTGTAGACCTCTGCTGAAACTGCGACCAATTTCCACCACCCAATATTTGTTGAGAGTATTCATAATTCCATGTTCTAGCCTTCTTGTTGTATTTAGCCATTTCCCTAAGCCTATCTCCCTCAACTTGCTGAGCATGGGTCATAAGCCTAGAGATATTCATATCATCCATCATAGCATTCCTGCACTCTGTCTTCACCAAGTCGGAAACCCCAAACAAAACCTTACTTATTTGTGCCCTTGATTTGGCAACCATGTGTGGAGAATACCTGGAGAGTTGGGTAAACTTAAGTCCGTACTCTTCGACTGACAAGGTACCCTATTTCAAACTCATAAACTCTTGTGCCTTAGCTTCTCTCAACTCCCTTGGGAAGAACATATCCAGAAAAGCTCCACTAAAGCAATCCCAAGTCACAGGAGCTGCATCCACACCCCTGTTTTCTTTCAACTGAGTGAACCAGATATGTGCCACATCCTTAAGTTGGTAGAATACCAACCTAACACTCTTAGTTCCAGTCAGTTGCATTACTCCAAGAATTTTTTTAACCTCATCAATGAAGTTTTATGGGTCCTCACCAACCTTCCACCCTAGAAACTTAGGCGAATTCATCCAAACAAAACCTTGAACCCTAGATGCTGCTGATCCACCATTTGTGTTAGTAGGAACTGGCCTGCTGATTGTTTTGATTGGCTACACTTTGAGCCAAAAGCTGGATAGCATTTTGAAATTGTGCACTCGTAACCTCATGGTCTGGTACCGGAGGAACTGTGTTAGCATTTTGTGCAATAGTATTCTGTGCATTAGCTATACGAGGAGGCATGATCTGAAATGCATAACAATGAATTAGAAAGGTGATTACACCCATACACGATAAGAATAACAAGAAAGTGAAGTTTTTTTTTTATAACACTTCATAGCCTCCCTCTCATTAGATGTGGTGCACTTCAAACCCATGAAGGAGACTCTACTTAGTGCGGCTTTCAGACATCCTAGGACTCTTGAAACTAATCCTCTAATATCAAGATTGTCATGCCCCGAGGATACCCCTTGACGTAACACCGGACCAAGGATGACGAGTAACCCCAAGCTAACCCTGAAGCTGGCATATCATAAGTAGACTGAAAGATATCAAAATGAAAACATGAACTAATGCGGGAGCTAAATCATTTGAAATGAAAGTGGGGAATACCCAAATAGTCTGAATGTATAAAGCATACTAAGCATTTAATAACAACTGAGAGATTAAACTTAACAATTCAAGTTGATTCTACTACTATATCTGAAAAGCCTCTAGTTGAGTTGAGTTGTTGGGACATGCCCCCAGCTAACTGTAACAAAATTGAAAAATGAATAAAATACTAAAAATGAAATTTATGTCTATTGTTCTTGAAATATGAGGACTCACCACTGAAGTTGCTGAATATGGACCGAGAATTGATCTAAGCGTGATCTCGATGCTGAGTACATAAACCTACATCATGAAATGATGTAGCGCACAGTATTCATCAGTACTTGGAATGTACTGAGCATGCAAGATATAGATAATAGCTAAATAAAATATAGTGGAGCAATAATATAATCTGAATAGAAGATAAATGTTGAATCTAACTAAAAATTGAGCCAAATGCAATGACCAATTACTAATCATGAACATAACATACTGAAACTAAATACATAAGTCTATACTGAAAACTTGGTCAAATGCACTAGAGTCTGACCGTGGGAGCTACTATCAACCAACATAAAACCACGTGAGCAAAACGCGGTGTCTTATGTATACGCCCCATCGAGAGGACCCAAAATACCTTGCCAGGGGTATAAAGGCATGACTAGCGTGATCATTAAATCTGATGCCCAACAGAGAGGACTTATACTCCTACATGGGAACTTAGTTCTAGGACTATGAGGGTACGCTGAACCCTAGTCCAACTCAGTTCTAAGCCTACTTGATATATCCTGAGTTTACGGTATTTTTGATGCATTTCACTTAGAAGTTGTGTGTGTCTAGGGCCATTTTGTAGTGGAAATAATGTTTTATGTGTTATGTTTGCAGGAAATAGGCTTGGATGCGGTCGAGTGAGATGAAAGTTGAAAATCTGCAGAAGTGGCCACCCACGGACGTGACCTAAGGACTGTTGGTCCTGTGACGGTCCGTCGAGGGTAGGCATAGATAGGAGCATCAGGTAACTCTGACCAAGTGTGGAACTACGAAGCGGTCCATGGACCCTAGGTTGACCCATGGACCGTCATGCACATCCATAGAAGATGTTCAGATATTTGAAGTTCAAGTACGTGATGAAATTCCTAAGTGTGGAGCCACGGAAGAGGACCCAATGTCCGTAGAAGCTGATCATAGAATGATCAGTCCAGGGTATGAAGAAATTTCTAAGCGTTGACCAACGGAAGGGACCTACAGACCATAGGTCTACCTACGGTCCGTAGGTCGAGTCGTCGATCAAAGTCGCGTCCCAGAAATTTTATTTCCTTATTTCATTTCCTTTTTGTCTAGGACATGTTTTTCTATAAATAGGGTATGTAAACCTAGTTTTTGGGAGTTAGACACTATTGTTTACTTTTAGTTCTTGATATTTGCTTTGGGAATTAACTTGCAACTTTGGCAATTTGATTTTCGGATTTCGGTTTATAAGATTTTGGTTTTGAAATTTAGTTGGAGATTACAGTTTTCTTCTACTCTAAATGTAAGTTCATGATTTCTTCTTATCAAAGTATGAATTGTGTTTTTTCAAGCATGAGTAACTAAATCCACAGCTAGGGTTGTGGGAACCATGAACAATTAATAACGTATGAATAATAACTAAGTAATTCTTGAATAGTGTTGATGTCTGTATTGGTAATGCTTTCGCTAAGAAGTCTTTTTAACGGTGGGCAACATTAGAACTCGCCTCGTTCCGACCTGTCGGACCAAGGATGTAATGAATGAAAAAATAATTTATCAGCGGAGATTTAGTGTGATACTATCTAATAGTCTAATGTCAATTGATGCAAGGGTGAAAACTAAGTCATACATTAATGTGATGTCTAATTTGAGGTGAAGGTAAGGGTTAGTAAATTATACAGACGTAGCAGGACCAAGGTGCGGGGTGAAATTCCATATTTGGATGACCAATCAGTTAGTGTAACACTCTGGAATATGGTAGGTTAAACTAGAGCCTAAACGTGAAAGTTAAAAATTATAAAATGACTCCCCATATATTAGAAGACCATTTAGGGTTGAAATGAGGGTTATAAGGGACAAGGCCAAGGGGCAAGTGCCAAGGCAAAGGGGCTAAACCAAAGCCAAAGGCCAAGGCTGCCCCTAGCTTTGAGCACACTGCCCCACCTTCACGAGTGGAACCATGGATCGTGGTCCACACCGCGGCTCGTGAATCTTCCTTGGCAATGGAAAAATGGCTAACAAAAATCCTAGCCACTGCCTCTACTTCACGGAAGGGAGCATCGCTCGTGGAGGGCTTGGTGAAGATGACTTAGGCATGGTGGTTTGGGGTACAAAGTAGCCTAGCTACTGCCTCAACTTCACGGAAGGGACCACGGCTCGTGGTCTTGACCACGACTCGTGGAGCCCTTCATGAAGGTGACTTAGGCTTGTGAGCTTGTGGCACCAATTGCCAAGCCACTGCCCCAACTTCACGAGTAGGACCACGGGTCGTGGTCCTCACCTAGGCTCGTGAAGGTGGCTCATGGTGCCTCACGTGGTCACTTAAATGAGGGTTAGTCAAGTAATTTCCTCTTTTGTCCAATTAAAGTGGGATTGTTTTGGGTATTTTTAAAGGTACTATTTAAGTTGTTTTTAAGTCAAAATCTCCTAGTGTAATTCATTATTCACAAACACCCAAATCAAACAAAAACTTCATCTTCCTCTCAAATATTTCTCTCTCTAAACTCAAAGAAGAAGAAAGGAGTAATTGGAGCTAGGGCTTGTAGAATTCAAGGGTTCTTCCTCAAATTTTTGGAGATGCTTCAGAAAGCTATGGTGGCTTTTCATCTATGTGTAGTTTCCACCAATAGAGTCCCTTCAAAACTTGGTTTTAAAGATTTCATGCTTCCCCAAAACCTAGGGTTTCAATTTATGCCATGGGCTGCCTTCCAAAACGTTTTCAATTGTTTATTTATGGTTGTTTATGGTTGGTTATGATTGAATTGATGGAATATTGTTGTTTTATGATGAAAATTCCCCATAGACCCATGACTCCCCCATATTGATAAATCATGAATTGATGATGTGCGTTGGTTGATATTAGAAGTATGCCAATTGATTATATTTATGTTGAATTAGTTGTTGAATCAGGAAATTCCTCTTATATTATGTAGTAGTTCTATATGTTTGGGTTGATTGTGATACATGGACCTTGAAGGGCAAAGTTATGAGGGTTTGTACATTTTTATGAGAATTGTGTATGAACTTATGATCCACATAGAAGGTGAGGATCCTATGACTATTGTGTAAATTGTGGTATTTTTGAATGATCATTCTCCCATACCCTTACACATGACTATGTATGATATGTCTATGACTATGATATAATTATTGTGTTGAATGGAAGGTTATTCTCATGAACACACTATGAATATGATGTGAAAGGCTTACTCTCATATTGATGATTCTAAGGTTGAAAGGACATTCTCACCTAAGGAATCTATGAGCTATTATGATACCATGTTGACTTGAGTGCCTAGTGCATTCTTTTATGAACATGAACTTAAGTAAAGACTTAATATGAATTTTAAAGGGAATTATGCTTAGCACCGAGTGGATATGAAAATGAGATGGAAGCTTTTACGTTAGAAAGTCCGGCTTCCCAATGTATGTTATCTCATGAGATGGAAACCTTTTATGTTAGAAAGTCTAGGTTTCTAGTAGCAATCTCCTTATCTCATAACTATGTTCCCACATAGGTCTTTAACTATGGATCCACCTAGAAGCTAATATGTTAGTTCTACCTTAGGCAAGTATGACACCTATTTTCGATGTTGGGGTAAGACACCTGATTCCATGTAGCTCACATGGTCTATGTCGGTTAAGGCAATATTTCCCTATATGATAAGAATATGAACTACACCTATGACTTCTTAAGGAGTTCTACTTAGTGTGAGTGCGGGTATGGGACTTCACTTATACAGTGCACAAGTGGGCTTTGGAAAGGGGTTATACGGTGGTTTACTTATGTTATGAAGACATGTGAATTACGTATGTATGATATAAAAGCTAATATATGTAGTTCTACCTTAGGCAAGTAGGACACCTCTTTTTGGTGTGGGGGTACGACACCGGATTCTATGTAGTTCACATGGTTTATGTCGGTTAAGGCTAAATTTCCCTATATGATAAGAATATGAATATGACAAGAATATGAACTATACCTATGACTTCTCTATACCTATGACTTCTTAAGAAGTTCTACTTAGTGTGAGTGGGGGTAAGGGAATTCACTTATGGATTGCACAAGTGGTCTTTGGAAATGGGTTATAGGGTGGTTTCCTTAAGCTATGAAGATATGTGAATTATGTATGTAAGATATGGATTGTTGCTTATGGTAACTTCATTTACTATAAGTTATGAACATGAATGTTTCATTGTTTATGAATGTTGGCTAATGATGAGGTCAAGGTAAGACTTGTATGATGTTGGTGACCTAAAGGTGGTACTTAACATTTGGTAGGGTCATGGGATCTTGCCTTTGCATTGCACTAGTATAGTATTGGGGTTACTTTTGATATGGTTTGACTTATGTTTCTTCACAAATGTGCATGATGGCTTTTAAACTTGATAAATGCATGGTTTCAACTAAATGTCCCTTTTATGCATGTTTTAAGGATTTTCTATGCATGGCTTTCATACTTAGTACATTATTTGTGCTAACCCATATTTTTTACATTTTCATAAGTGTAGGTTCCGGTCGTTGATGTATACTTCGTCTTTCAAGTATAGCTTGGATTGATTATTCTCCACTCTCGGTGAGTCCTCATGGTTCGAGGACAACATTTAGTCATTTTTGGTTTCTATCTTACTTTTCTTTTAGAGGCAATGTTGTAAAGGGTTGTGACCCTTATTGACATTTTATTGTAGTAGATGGTTCATTGAGATAGTTTTAAGACTCCTACTTTTTGATATTAAATGAAAGACTTCGATTGTAAAAGTTTTAAATTCTGCATCATTTCTATTGCTTATGTTATGATTATAGTAAGGGTTTGTATGAGACCCTTTCAGGGTCTAGTATGCCATATTACGTCTAGGGGGTACACTTGGGTCGTGACACCTAGGGATACCTAACTTACCGAATTTGCATGTAAAACACTAATACTAGTATTAGGATTACCGCGTTAAGAGCTTATGGGGAACACATACACCCTAGTTTCTCTCTCTCATTGATAACTCGAAAGTAGAAATCTTTCTCACTTGTTACTTAACACAATTGGTTATTTTCTTACAACCCCCTCCCCTTTTAAATACTTGTCTCAGAAATAGTTTGACTAAACGGAAGTAACCGTGAGTTAAGTTTAAGTCTGAACCATATTCCTTGTGGGATCGACCCCAACCTCCAAGTTGGGTTCTTCATTTGACGACGACCGCTTATACTTCTTTAGGGAAGTGTAATTTGAGCATATAAGGTTGAGAGTCTACCTTCTATCATTGACGGGTGATATTGCGGTATGGTTTTCTGAGCTTTCATACAACTCGATTCACACTAGGGATCAATTGCAGAAGGTGTTCATGGCAAAGTATTTTCCGTTGTCCAAAAAGCTAAATAACAAGGACAAACTGAACAACTTTGTAGTACTACCTGGAGAGTTTGTGAGCTGTTCATGGGATAGGTTCACTGCATTCATAAGAAGTGTCCCAAACTACCGCATTGACGATGAGTCGTTGAAGGAGTAATTTTACAGAGGTCAGGATGACAATAGTAAAATTGTGCTGGATACTATCATTGGGGGATCATATGATGAGTGCGCTTTTGAGCAAATTGCTGTCAAATTGGAGAAGACTTCAATAAATAATAAAGTAGAAAAACCGATGGTTGGCTGTATTGTACATCTTGGGTTCCCTCCCAAGCAGCGCTTGATTTAACATTGCGGCATGACACAGGGCTCTTGATTACTCATACTTCATTAGGATAGTAGGCCTCGATCAGTTCTTGCACACTCTCCAATTTCCCCATGCAGACCTTGATTCTCGACCTCTTAACTTTGAACCTTGTTCCCTCCTTGTTCTCAAGCTCAACCGCTCTATGTGGAAATACTTGAGTGACTAGAAATGGTTCGGTCCACTTGGACTTGAGCTTGTAAAGAAACAATCGCAGCCTTGAGTTGAATAGAAGCATCAGATCACCCACAAGAAATTCACGCTTTTGATCTTTTGATCATGATACTTTTTTATCTTCTCATTGTACAAGGCTGAACTTTCATATGCTTTTAGGCGAAATTCATCAAGCTTATTTATGTCACTTACCCTTTGACTCGATGCGGCACCCCAATCCAAATTCAACTTCTTTAGCTCCCACATAGCCGTATGTTCTAGCTCTACCAGCAAATGGCATGACTTCCCATATACAACTTGGTAGGGGGACATACCTATGGGAGTCTTTTTAACATTGCGCAATGTTAGAACTCACCTCGTTCCTACTTGCCGGATCAAGGAGGTAATGATTGAGAAAAGAAATATCAATAGAGATTTATTGTGAAACTATCTAATAGTCTAATGTCAATTGGTGCAAGGGTGAAAACTAAGCCAAACATTGATGTGATGTCTAATCTAAGATCAAGGTAAGGGTTAGTAAATGATACACACGTAGGCGGACCAAGTGTGGGGTGAAATACCCTATTTGGAGGACCAATCACTTAGGGATACCTAACTTACCAAATTTTGGCGCCGCTACCAAGGAATAAGGCTTTTGGATTAAGTTTAACTGCATTATTGAACTTTAGTCAATTATTTCCTACTTTTACATCTTCTTTTGTTTTTGTCTTCTACAGGTTTCTACTCTAGTGTATGTGAAGTACACGGAGTCAAGGCGAACCATTGACCCCATACAACCCTGAACTAAGAAAAACTTTGAGAAAAATGGCAAAACAAGGGCTGAAAAATAATCCAGTTATAGATGAGCATGTGGAACAAGTGAATGAAGAGAATGCCTAGGATCGTTGTGGTAATCCACTCGGAGATGCATTAAGGGTACAAAATCCACCAGAACCAATGTTGCATGATAACTATAGGGTCAACTTCAATACCGTTGAATCTGAAGGACCTATTGTTCTCCCTCATCTACCTTCGGGGCATACATTCGTGGTGTCTAGCAGTTTGATGCAGATGCTTACAACGAGGAGTTTGTTTTCTGGTATGGCTTCGGAGGATCCGCATGGACACATGGCCAAGTTGAGAAGTGTTTGCAAGAGTTGTGTGGGTCAACCGGAGTTGGACTTGAACGTCTTAGGGTTGAGACTCTTCCCTCTATCATTGACCGGTGATGATGCGGTGTGGTTTTCTGAGCTTCTATATTTAATCAATTCATACATAGGATCAATTGCATAAGGGTGTTCATGGAGAAGTACTTCCCATTGTCTAAGAAGCTGAACCACAAGGACAACCTAAACAACTTCGTAGCACTACATGGAGAGTCTGTGAGCAGTTTGTGGGATAGGTTCACTACATTCATAAGAAGTGTCCCAAATTACCGCATTGATGATGAGTCGCTGAAGGAGTATTTCTGTAGAGGTCAGGATGACAATAGTAAAGTTGTGTTGGATACTATCGTTGGGGGATCATATGGTGAGTGCGTTTTTTAGCAGATCGCTGAGAAATTGGAGAAGATTTCCCAAATTAACAAAGCTTAGAACACTAGAAAGTCAGACACTGGAAGAAGTACATTTCCAATTCAATCTGCACATAATCAATCTACTGATGATATTCATGAGGAGATGGCTGAGATGAGGACCGATCTAGGGTTGGTGTTGAGGCATGTGAGCGGAGGCGCCGAAAAGGTAAATGCGGTAAATTACCTAACCAGAACTTCACCACCACCAATTGAGGAATGCTACTATGAGGAGGATGCTTATTTGGTAAAGGATCAGACGGGGGGGGGGGGGGGTTTCCAAAAAAA
>JAJOOR010037195.1:0-12173 GCA_036250505.1 Solanum acaule | reverse complement strand
CGACTTTGTCATATAATGTTGACATTTTTTTTTATAAGAGTAGATCATATATATATATATATATATATATATATATATTAGTTTTTTGACACGTGTGTTGCACGTGATTATCAATTCAGAAAATATATGTTACAGTAAATAGTATTGTTTATATAAGCGAAGATTTGAATAATAAGTTTAGCATATAATAATATTGCAGATTCTTTTTTAAAAGGTTAATGTGGATTGTCATATATATCTCTTATTCACATGAACCTATGAAGATGGTTAATGAAATTTTTTATTAGTTAAATGCAGTAATGTATATATTTGTTTCAGTTTGATGAGGTTCAATCATGTAATTTATCGTATCTCACTAATATTACCTCATAGACGATATTTATTGTGTAGTTTTCTTGTCATCTAACTAGATGTGCTTTGCACGTGTATTCCACGTAGATGTCATATGAACATGTGAAGTGAACAACTATGTTAACAGAGAAAAGTTTCCTTTTTTTTTACCGGAAAAACTAAAAATTAAAATTAAAGAATATATTGTATCTGTGAGATCATATATATAATCACATCACATGTTCATCTTACGGCCAGCAAACATATAGTTCATATACTTACAAATGATTTTCAATTTATTCAATCAAACATGATTCATCAAAGGAAAAATAACAATATCTTGTTATCACACATATATAGGGGTGGTATAATAATATGAAAAATTATTGGTTAAAAGTTAATATAAGGAAAGATGAAAGATAGAAATGATTAATGTAATAACTATGGAATTCATAATATTATTATAACTAAGAATGTAAAAGAGAGTTAATAACGTTTGCAATAATTAGTAATAACTAAGAGATTTTATAATTTTACAACTAAAGAATTAATGTGCAATAGCTGACTTTCTAATAAATTTTATACTTACATAAATAAATAGGTCTTTTAATTAATGTTACTAGTTTTTTTTTTTTTTATAATTATTAGATTTTAATTTTGGTGTAGGGACAAAATGTAAATGTTTATTCCATATTACTAAATATAAAATTTATTTTGTAAATGATATATTTTAAATCATTCATATATATTCACATATTTTCACATTTGTTATGAGTTTTTTTTTTTAAAAAGAACTTTGAACATTTTTAAATAATATATTTTGAAGTTAGAAGTTCTTGTTAACTTGATAATACATTAGTGACATATATAATACTTTAATTTAAATACAAACACCTACCAAAATATAAATATATATTTGCATTAATGAAAATATTTATCTCATAAAATATAGTTATTAAATAAATAATAAAAATTAAACTGATACAAACTTCAACTAGTGTTATTACAAGTCATATAAACTTTTCTTTGTCTAAAATACTGAAATATTGAGAAATAGTAAATAAATAAAACAAAAGGCAATGTTCATATAACAATAACTATTTTGAAGCAAACTTCTTGACAATCAAAATCACACAAGTAACATTGATAAATAAAGCCATTCTTTTGTCTTGAGCATAAAAAAACACAAATCGTGACAATTCTCAAAATTTTGGAAAAAGATATTCAAAAGCATATATCTACATCACAAGAGAAATTGTTAACAAAAACAAATGAATTTATACTACATCATGTTAACTTCATATATTGGAACATTACATACTAATTTATATATTAAGTAAAAAAATAATTATTATATCATCAAAAGTATTTTTCTCAAGTACTCGAGGTTATGGAATATACCCTCTTAAGATAGAACAATTTACTTCATTAGAATAGTGGTACCTCATATTCCACTAAACTTCGAACTCACTCAACCATAATAAATCAAACAAAATTTCTAAAATGCAAGAAGAAGAAGAGTAGAAGATTAAAAAAATATTGTGGTTGAAAAATAAGAGGAAGCCCCTCTATTTATAGTCAACAAAGGGTAGTCTGAACAAGTGTTTTTTGTGTCTTATCTGAAAAGTCATGACCTTTCCGAGAAGTCACAACCCTTTGAAAAAGTCACAATTTATTGAAAAAGTCACAACTCATCGAAAAATCACAATCCTTCGAAAAAAGTTTCAACTTATTGGAAAAGTCACAACTCATCGAAAAAGTCACAACCTAAGTTATGGATATTATAGTAATTTAACTTCAAGTTAGGAGTTCATGCTTTTAAGATTTTATATTATATATATCTTTTTTTCCTAAAGAAAGTGAAAAAAAAAATTAAAATTATTGAAAAAATACATTCATGTAAGTATATATTTGATTCTTCTTCCACATTTTTGTATTTCTTTGTAACAACGGCTAATTTCAATTTACTATTTTGATGTTCAAATTTATTTTTTACTAGTTTTTTTTGTAAAATTTATCATATATGTCCCTTTTTTTCATATATAAAAAATAAATTGCAATATAGCCAGAAAAAAATATTGTCTCTTAGTTTTTTCTCTTTTTTCATTCACGCTTTTTCTATTTCATTTCTCATGCTAGTCAAATTGCCTACGCTTCACGCAAGATATAATTATCTAATTAGGTCATATCTTATTGAATTTGTAGTGTACGTAATGTTTGCCCAATTATGTTTAAAGTTTTCCTTACTTTGTCCTCATTTTGAGTGTGTTTGATTTTACCGTTCCAAATAATACATTGATTAAATTATTCTTCTTTTTAACTTGCAATCTAACAGATTAAATAACATGTAATCAAGAATTGTTTGAGACATCTCTAATTTGTAGAAGTGTGTCAAATTGTGTCCACATTCTTAGTGTCTTTGATTAATTGTTTTAACTGTTAAACAACATGTAGACTAAGTTAGAAAATTCAAAGTTTGTGTTTGAACTATATCTACATGTAGAGCTGTCAAAATGGGCAGTCCCAACCCAACCCAACCCTAATGGGCTAGAGGGTTAAATGGGTTGGGATGGGCAGACCCTTTTAATTAAAGGGCCTATAAAATAGCAGTCCAACCCAGCCGTAAGAGGGCCACGGGTTGGGACGGGTTGGCCCTTCAACCAAAAAACGAACAACATTTTCCTCTTAGAAAGAATACGAACGTTGATGAATTACACATACTTCAGTGAGTATTTACAAAACAAATACATAATAGCCAAGATACAACATTCATAAGTTTCATTCAAACAAAAAACATTACATGATCACTATTTTCATAAACAAGACAATAAAGGAGAAGTGAAAAATTAGGGATAAAAACAAAAGTAAAAGAGGTCAAAGATTCATAGTTATAATGGAGTAATGGACTTGGGCTAATAAGAAAATTTAGTGGGCTAATGACCCTAATATGTACAAGATATGTAAAAAAATATAGTCTTGATTATATATTGATATTTTAAAAATATTTATTGACAAAATCTTAACAAGTAAAACACTACTTAAAATATATATAATGAAAATTTTTAAAATAACCATCCCGCAGGTTGGCCTCTAAGGCTTGCGGGTTGGGCCTACGAGGCCAGCGGGCCAAATGAGTTTGGGCTAAACAACCTCTTTCCTATATGGCTAAAAAATTGAGCTCAACCCCATTTAATTCAAGGATTGGGTTGGGCTGGCCTAGCGGGCCAAGACCATTTTGACAGCTCTATCTACATGCCTTGATCTTTCTACCCAACATTGATTTCAATTTCATTAAGAACATTAGCTCATAAGAATTCCTATTCATCATAAATTTCTTGCTAAAAGAAGATGTAGTTTATTTTAAACGGAAAAGGCATAGTTTCACATTCTATTCAATTGGTACTCTAATAATAGCGAAAATTAACAAATGTCATCTTATTGGTTGGAATATATAGGAAATTCACACAATTTTCCACCATAATGGTCAACAAATCAACTTAGTAATTCTTGAATTAACGAAGATATTGTTATTGAATTTCAGGTTGTATCACAAACCCTTCTATGAATCAGGTAAGGGAAAGGTGTAAACAATTTATCATTTGCTTGATGTTGATGTGATGAGTCGGGGATTTGTGACTCATTTGAGGCTTTTAGTTCACCAAATAGTGTCCTCGATTCCTTTTAATGTACATTTCTAATGCTAAACTACTGATTTGCAGTTATAACAAGGTAAGGACAAATGTATGCAACAAGAAACCAAAAACATAGAAAAACAAAGAAAAAGGAGAAGTTGAAGCTTGCCAAATGAAAAGAGTGACTCGCCGAATAGGTTGTACCTCGCTAAAAGTGACTAAGATTTCTGCTGAAAATTTCAAAGCATGTCGCGAGGAAAGAAGCAGAACTGTGACTCGCCAATTCAGTCGGCGAGGCATGATATAATTGTCAAAACATTTTGAAAGTTCTACTACAAATGAATGACAACTTGGCGAGTAGACTGTATGATTTGATTGATACTTGGATATTGATTTCAATTGCTAGATTTGCTTGAAAAAACTACGTTAAGGAATTAGATTGGTTGTGAAGAGAGCATGTGAGGTTTGAGAAAAATCTTATGATAGACAGTTTGCAATTGAAAAATACTTATTGTATTGTTGATTGATCTAGCCTACCCATTAGAAATTGATGATGGTTAAGAAATTACATCCACCCATATTTGAAATTGATACCTAATTGTGCACATTTATAGAATTAGTATCTTAGTTGTCAATTACTCTCGTTTCTTTGATCTTGTTAACGATTTGTTAAACGAAACTCTAAATTGTTAATTTTGAAATCTCTAAGACTTAAATTTATATTAAACATTGATTCTACATCTCCACAATAGATTAAATCACAAATCTTACTTCTTAATTAAATTCTACCATATACCGTTCCCTGTGGGATTTGACCCTAACCTATTGATTGAGTTCTTTACAATTGACAGCCATTTGTAAACTGATTTGTAAAGTGTACATTTGAGCGTTATCAATATGTCATAATGAACCTGATCAGTTTTTGTTATATTCATCGGTGTTGGCGCTTCATCTCCATCATGAATCCTCAATTGTATGTCGATTTATATGTAAATACAACATTGTGGAATGATAACTATGATTTTGTAAATTGTAATGCTCTTTGGTAATTGATGTACCAAATTGATAATGTATAAGGAATACCTCGCCACTTTCTAAAAATTTAAGGCATGCATTCTAGAAGACTTCTTTGAAAACAATATTCTTAATGAATGTTGGGTCCTTTGTGTCCACGTTTGCGTAATCATCCCCAGAACAAAGACTTTTAGCCACTAATAATCATCAAAAACTTAAATAAGATTGTTTTCATGTGATTCAAGACTAAAAAAAAAGTAGAAGATTGAAAGCTAAGATGAATTGTTATCCCTTGTTCTTGCACTTGAAAAAGAAGAAGTTCCTTTACAAAATAAACCTAGGGCCCTATTTATAGAGTTTGGGGAACTAATTCCTTCTCCTATTTGGATTTGGAATCCTTGAAAATCAGAAAATTCTCAGGCAATTCAAGGGCAGGGAGCCACCATAGCGCCGAAAATTGGCTGCAGTCACTGAGCACATGACGCGATGCACTACCAGTGCACCAGTGTTGGGCAATAGTAGTTTTCAAGTTGGAGTGGCGTGCTAGTTCTTCCTATGATGCATTTCCTTCGTTCTCTTTTTGCCTTCACTCCCGTAAAGTCTTTTCCGTCTCCCATTGTGCTCATACTCCTTTGGGAACCCCTGCATATCGCTAATCATGTAGGTTAGTATGGAATCATCGCAATTCTCATCAAAACATATCAATTAGCATCAAGAATGTTCTCAAAACATATAGTACGTGCAAATAAATCATAGTAATTGGACATATAAATATGCCCAAGATCGCATACCTCAATTGAACTCGGTGCATGTTTAGTTTTCTTTTCTCTTAGTGTAGGTAAGCCGTGGTATGCTAACTTGCACTGTTTATGGAAAGACGAATGAATAGTGTAGATCCAACAGGAACAATGGTGACTCCAGCTACATAAATCAATCAGTCTTTATCCCTCTTTATTAATGTTTAGAAGTTTTTTTCTCAAAAAGTTTGAAGCCATTCAGAAGGAAGAGGAACTTAATGATGAACCGATCATATGCCTTAGTTGGGAAGATACTGGAGAATGTGATGTTGGTGCTCCCACGCTGCCTCCATTTCTCTTATGTAAGTATTACAACGAATATAGATACACGAATAAAGATACGAACAATCAGCAACCCCCTGAGATGTGATCTAACTCGCTAGAGCAGTCAAAATAGAATCGAAGCTCGGGGGCTAACACTTGAATATGCTCCTTCAGCTCATCGAGATGGTAAGGTAGTTGTAAAAATTACTACTGAGGATATTCATTCTACTAATGATTATTGGTCTACTCCTGTGATGGATATGTCTTAGGAGATATATCATATGAAAAATCAATGGGGAATTATGTGATTATGGTGTAGAATTTTGGGAAAAAAACCTCAGATTCTATACCACTCTGATAGCTACTATATATTTTGGTTCTAGACAATTGCAGATAGAGAGGTTGTCATGCAAGATGGACCTTATACCTACCATTACAAGCCATTTATTCTAAAGAATTGGGAGATGGATTTTGTGTTTGACATTGAATGTATTACTATAATTCCTCACCGGTAAATTTCCTGGGCTATTAGTGGGCTTCTAGTCTATGGAAGCTTTGAGTAAAGTAGCTAGTGCCACAGGCACACCATTGAACATTGATAAATTCACAGCTGAAATGAACATGATCTCTTATGCCCGTGTGTTGGTGGAAGTGGATATATCTCGACCTCTATTGGATGAGCTCACAATGGACACCCCATTTAGCACTATACAACGAAATATTGAGTATGATTTCTTAGGCCCAAATTTTATGCAGACTACATAAAGTTTGGGCATTCGATTGAGGAGCGCTGGTTGAAGGAGAAACAAAATCAGCTTCAAGAGGAATTTAAGCAACCTTCTTAGAGAAGGAATAGGGGGAGAAGCAGTGTTGTGAAAGGTGATCGCCTTTCAACAAAGGTGATAAGGCAAGGCGAGGCGGGGATGTAACGCTTAATTAAAGTGAGGCGAAGCGAATTTAAATGGGTGAGATATGGCACCAATAAGGCGATGGCGACGGCGAGGCGGCAGTGCCTTTTTTTAAACAAAGGCTTGACTTAATAATATTAGTCAAAATTAGGGCTTTCTGCAAACTTTCATTCACATCACGAGTTGCGTCTTCTTCTTATACTCTTCTAATCACTCACGAGTCGCATCTGCTTATACTCTTCTCCTTCGCGTCTACTGCCATTTATGACTACGATACCTCTTTTATTTCTTCTTTTTTTTTTCCAATTTTTCTCGACTTTTTCTTCTTCTTCTTCAGTCAGTTCTCTTCTTTTTCTCTTCTTTTCTTCTTTTCAGTTTTTCAGTTTTTCACTACTTCAGTTTCTTCTTAAGTCAGTCTATTCTCTGTTTTTTCAGTGGTAGTGAACAATGTACTACTCTGTTTTGTCGCTCTGTTTTTGTTGCTCACTGCTCTGTTATGTTGCTCTATTTTTGTTGCTCATTGGTGACTGCACACTGCTCTGTCTATATTTTTTTTTTAAAAATCATCCTTTTATAATTATTTCTTCCCTACTTAATTTAGTTTTATACTAATTAATATAGTATTTATTTGTTCATAAATAGTGAATTCAATGGCGTCAGATGCTAGCAAAAAGAGGGACATTGGATGAAATTATGGTACTCAAGGATAAACAAAAGATTAAGCTAAATGTGTTTTTTGTGGGAATACTTTTAATGATGGTATTACACGACACAAGCAACATTTAGTGGGTGATTACAAAAATGTAAAACAATGTACATCTTGTTCGTCGGAGCAGTGTTGTGAAAGGCGCTCGCCTTTTGCCAAAGGCGATAAAGCGAGGAGAGGTTGCAACGCCTAATTACAGTGAGGCGAGGAGAATTTAAATAGGTAAGGTATGGTGCCGATAAGGCGATGGCGAGGTTGCAGCGCCTTTTTTTTTTAAAAAAAAAAGGTCTGACTTAATAATATTAGTCAAAATTAGGGTTTTCTGCAAACTTTCATTCACATCGCGAGTCGCGTCTGCTTCTTCTACTCTTCTCCTCACTCACGATTCGCATCTGCTTCTTCTACTCTTCTTTTTTTCGTCTGCTGGAAGGTATGACTACTAGACCTCTTCTTTTTCAGTTTTTCTCGACTACTTCTTCTTCTTCCTCTCTTCTTCTTCTCTTCTTTTCAGTTTTTCTCTACTTCAATATCTTCTTTAGTTTGTCTATGCTCTGTTTTTTACAGTGGTAGTGAACAGTGAACTGCTCTGTTTTGTTGCTCTATTTTTGTTGCTCACTGCTGACTGCTCACTACTCTGTCTAAATTTTTTTTTTTTATCCTTTTATAATTATTTATTCCCTACTTAATTTAGTTTTATTCTAATTAATATAGTATTTATTTGTTAATAAATAGTGAATTCAATGGCATCAGATTCTAGAAAAAAGATGGACATTGGATGGAATTATGGTACTCAAGGATGAATAAAAGATTCAGTTAAATGTGTTTTTTGTGTGTATACTTTTAATGATGGCATTCATTGACATAAGCAACATTTAGTGTGTGGTTACAAAAATGTAAAACAATGTACATGTTGTCCGTTGGAGCAGTGTTGTGAAAGGCGCTCGCCTTTCGCCAAAGGCAATAAAGCGAGGCGAGGTTGTAATGCCTAATTACAGTGAGGTGAGGAGAATTTAAATAGGTAAGGTTTGGTGCCGATAAGGCGATGGCAATGGTGAGGCTTGGTGGCAGCGCCTTTTTTTTTTTTTAAAAAAAGGTCCTACTTAATAATATTAGTCAAAATTAGGGTTTTCTGCAAACTTTCATTCACATCGTGAGTCGCGTCTTCTTCTTCTACTCTTCTCCTTAGTCGCGAGTCGCATTTGCTTCTTCTACTCTTACCCTCCCTTCTACTTCCAAGTATGACTACATGACCTCTTTTTTTCTTCTTCTTTTTAGTTTTTCTCGACTTCTTCTTCTTCTTCTTTAGTCAATTTTCTTCTTCTTCTCTTCTTTTCTTCTTTTAAGTTTTTAAGTTTTTCTCTATTTCAGTTTATTCTTAAGTTAGTCTATGCTCTATTTTTTTATGTGGTAGTGAATAGTGAACTGCTCTGTTTTGTTGCTCACTACTCTATTTTATAGCTCTATTATAGTTGCTCATTGCTCATTGCTAACTGCTCACTGTTGACGGCTAATTGCTCACTACTCTATCTATATTTTCAAAAAAGTAATTTAATCCTTCTATAATTATTTCTTCCCTACTTAATTTAATTTTATACTAATTAATATAGTATTTATTTGTTCATAAATAGTGATTCAATGGCGTTAGATGTAAGAAAAAAGAGGGACATTGGATGGAATTATTGTACTCAAGGATCAACAAAAGATTCAACTAAATGTATTTTTTGTGGGGGTACTTTTAATGGTGGTATTACTAGACACAAGCAACATTTAGTGGGTGGTTACAAAAATGTAAAACAATGTACATCTTTTCCGTCAGAGTAGTGTTGTGAAAGACGACAAGGCGAGGCGAGACTCTAATGCCTAATTACAGTGAGGTGAAGCGAATTTAAATAGATGAGATATGACTCCAATAGGGAGATGGCGAGGTGAGGTGGTAGCGCCTATTTTTTTTTTAAAAACAAGGGCTGACTTAATAATATTAGTCAAAATTAGGGTTTTCTGCAAACTTTCATTCACATTGCGAGCCAGGTCTGCTTCTTCGACTCTTCTCCTCAGTCGCGAGTCGCATCTGGTTCTTTTACTCTTCTCCTCGTGTCTGCTGACGAGTATTACTACGGGACCTTTTTTTTCTTCTTCT
Source organism: Solanum acaule (assembly GCA_036250505.1). Lineage (NCBI taxonomy): Eukaryota > Viridiplantae > Streptophyta > Magnoliopsida > Solanales > Solanaceae > Solanum > Solanum acaule. The sequence continues at coordinate 2,385 of JAJOOR010037195.1, read as the reverse complement.
TTTCAGAATTTCTCGACTTCTTCTTCTTCTTCTTCAGTCAGTTCTCTTCTTTTCTTCTTTTCCAGTTTTTTAGTTTTTCTCTACTTCAGTTTCTTGTTCAATCAGTGTATGGTCTAGTTTTTCCAGTGGTAGTGAACAATGAACTGCTCTATTTTTGTTGCTCATTTCTGACTGCTCACTGCTCTGTTTTTGTTTCTCACTGTTGACAGCTCACTGCTCGGTCTATATTTTTTTTAAAATTAATCTTTCTATAATTATTTCTTCCCTACTTAATTTAGTTTTATACTAATTAATATAGTATTATTTTTTCATAAATAGTGAATTCAATAGCATCAAATGCTAGCAAAGAGAGGGATATTGGATGAAATTATGGTACTCAAGGATAAACAAAAGATTCAGCTACATGTATTTTTTGTGGGAGTACTTTTAATGATGGTATTACTCGACACAAGCTACATTTAGTGGGTGGTTACAAAAATGTAAAACAATGTACATGTTGTCCATCGAAGCAGTGTTGTGAAAGACGCTCGCCTTTTGCCAAAGGCGACAAGGCGAGGCGAGGCGAGGCTGTAACACCTAATTATAGTGAGGTGAGGTGAATATAAATAGGCGAGGTATGACGCCAATAAGGCGATGATGTTGGTGAGGCGAAGTGCCAGCGCCTTTTAAAAAAAAGGTCTGACTTAATAATATTAGTCAAAATTAGGGTTTTTTTGCAAACTTTCATTCATATCGCAAGTCGCGTCTACTTCTTCTACTCTTCTCTTTAGTTGTGAGTTGCATCTGCTTCTTCTACTCTTCTCCTCGTGTTTGTTGCCAGGTATGACTACGAGACCTTTTTTTTTTCTTCTTCTTTTCAGGTTTTCTCGACTTCTTCTTCTTCAGTCAGTTCTCTTCTTTTTTTCTTTTTCAGTTTTTTTCTACTTCAGTTTCTTATTCAGTCAGTCTATGGTCTATTTTTTCCAGTGGTTAACTGCTCTGTTTTGTTAATCTGTTTTTGTTGCTCACTACTGACTGCTCACTGGTCTGTCTATATGTTAAAAAAAATTCAATCCTTCGATAATTATTTCTTTCTTACTTAATTTAGTTTTATTCTAATTAATATAGTATTTATTTCTTCATAAATAGTGAATTCAATGGCGTTTGATGCTAGAAAAAAGAGGGACTATGGATGGAATTATGGTACTCAAGGATCAACAAAAGATTCAATTAAATATGTTTTTTTTGTGGGGGTACTTTTAAAAGGTGGTATTACTCGAGACAAGCAACATTTAGTGGGTGGTTACAAAAATGTAAAACAATGTACATCTTGTCTGTCGGAGCAGTGTTATGAAATGCGCTAGCCTTTCGCCAAGGAGACAAGGCAAGGCGAGGCTATAACTCCTAATTACAGTGATGTGATGCGAATTTAAATAGGAGAGTTATGGCGCCAATAAGGCTATTGCGATGGCGAGGTGAGGTGGAAGTGCCTTTTTTTTTTATATATAAAAAAGGTCTAACTTAATAATATTAGTCAAAATTAGGAATTTCTGCAAACTTTCATTCACATCGCGAGTCGCGTCTGCTTCTTCTACTCTTTTCTTAAGTCACGAGTCGAATCTGCTTCTTCTTCTCTTCTCCTCATGTTTGATGCCATGTATGACTACAAGACCTCTTTCTTTTCTTTTCTTTTATTATCAGTTTTTCTCGACTTCTTCTTCTTCTTCAGTGAGTTATTTTCTTCTTTTCAGTTTTTCTCTACTTCAGTTTCTTTTCAGTCAATCTATGCTCTGTTTTTTTCAGTGGTAGTGACAGTAAATTGCTCTGTTTTGTTAATCTGTTTTTGTTGCTCACTGTTGACTGCTCACTGCTCTGTTTTGTTACTCTGTTTTTATTGCTCACTGCTCACTTCTCACTACTCTGTCTATATTTTTTTTTTAAAAAATAAATCATTCTATAATTATTTTTTCCCTACTTAATTTAGTTTTATACTAATTAATATAGTATTTATTTGTTCATAAATAGTGAATTCAATGGCGTCAGATGTTAGCAAAAAGAGAGACATTGGATGGAATTATGTACTCAAGGATCAACAAAAGATTCAGTTAAATGTATTTTTTGCAGGGTTACCTTTAATGTTGTATTACTCAAAACAAGCAACATTTAGAGGGTGGTTACAAAAATGTAAAATAATGTACATCTTGTTCGTCGGAGTAGTGTTGTGAAAGGCGCTTGATACGCTCAAATTACACCTCCCTAAAGAGGCATAAGCGATCGTTATCAAGTAAAGAACCCAACTTGTAGGTTGGGGTCGATCCCACGAGGAAAATGGTCTAGACTTTACTTTAACCAACAATTATATTCAATTAGTCAAATTACTTCCAGAAACAAGTAATTAAAGGGGGG
>JAJOOR010037194.1:0-19666 GCA_036250505.1 Solanum acaule | reverse complement strand
GGAGTGAGGTAAGAAAAATAATTAAAAAAAAAAAAAATTACAAAAAAAAATTTGGAGATAGTAGTACTTTAATCTTTAATCTTTAATTTTTAATTAATATTAATAGTTTATTATTTAATTTTTGTCAAGGTAAAATATTTTATCCATGTGAAATGCCATGTGTCAAGGTTTTTTTTCTAATAAATGAGAGAGTGCATTGCACACACCATTGAAGTGTGTTTCTCAAACTAATAAGTGATAATTTAGGTATTAAACTCACACACTCAATAGTTTAGGTATGAAACTCAAAAAAGGGGATAGTTTAGATGTGTTTTTGACACATATGTCTTTTGTTTACTCTTCAAATAAAATGTTTATTCAAGTGTGTCCTTTTCAAACTATATAGACTTTGCAGATTCTCTAGAGTTTTAGCCAAATAACAGACACATACGTCTTAGGATATGTTTCGTAGGAGGAAAAACTTTTTTTTTCTGAAAATTAAGTAATTTTCTTATGTTATAAAATATTATAGTGTGGATGTCCACTACACCAAGAAGTTACTCTCACCCATTATCTCCATTACTTTCCTCCATTATGAAGATAACCATAACCTCCATAACCTCCACCTTTATAACCATTATTCTTGTAACCTTTCACTTCTATAACCTCCCCTAATATATTCATGTTTATGACTAATCTTTTGTATGCCTCTATGTTACACTATAAATAGAGGCATAAAGGTTAATATTGTAAACACTTGAAGATTTGGTGAACACATGAAAGAAAGAAAGTTATTTTATATTGTTCCTTCAGTCTTATATTCTTGTTGTATTTATCTTTATAGTGTTTCTTTTGTTCTTAAGTTTTACAATACGTTATCAGCACGAATGTCCTACCATTGCAAGATTGAAGCAAAGTAAACAAAAGAAGGTAAAATAATTGTGTTTATTTTTCTCTCGGAAACAAGGTAAATTATTGTGGAATCTATTTTATATTTTACTTGTGAACAAGGTGAATGATTAATATTATTGTTACTGTGCATTTTTTTCACCTATGACTATATATACTCTCTTTTGTATGTGAAACTTATTTTATATTTTATTTATGATTATGATCACTGTTTTGGTTAATACATAAGCTTTTAATTTATTTTATTTTGTGTGTGAAATATTTTGGGTTCACATGAAATTGAAAATGGGGTGGTCGTAGTGAGCAGTTTTATTTTAGTGTAAATGGAATTATTATTTTCTTAGTGTGCAATTGATTCTTTGATTTATAACGGTAATTCACTACCTTAATAATTATGTACAAAATATAATATAATATAATGTTATATGTAACTCTCTATTTTGACAAGTTTAAGATATTAGTACATACTTTGTTGAGAATTTTTTATTTTTTTTGTTCTATATTTTATTGTGCATGTTAATCACAAAGTGACAATTTGTTCTATATTTTATTGTGCATGTTAATCACAAAGTGACAATATTTTTTAAGGCTCAATGGTGAGTCCTATTATATTTGGCTTATTATGTCATTGATTGAGGATAAGAAGAAGGACTCAAGTCCTATCGCACCAAGAGGGTAATGCCTCAGGTGAGAGTCCTGATGCATCATGATAATAAAATGTTGGGTTGGGTCCCAACAAATAATGAAATAAAATGTCTTCTTATGGGTAAGACGTTGGGTTCAAGTCCCAACATAAAATAATGACGATGTAATGATGACTGAGCAAATTGATATGCTCGTGATAAAAGTCATGAAATTTGTCCAATTGATTTGCTCCATTCTCTTGTGTGAATGTGGTAGCAGGACATAATGTGTCTAAAAATAACAAGTGGTTAAATGTATGAATATGAGTGGTAAAATGTTAAGGGTCATCATTGTGGTAATTAAAAGTAAGAACATTATGGGTTCTTAAGATTATCGTTCAAATGTGAAAGTAATTTTGTCCATCAAAGTGGTATAAAAGGTTATTGGGCACATTGTTTCTTAAGATGGTCCTTCAAATGTGAAGGTAATTTTATCCAGCTGAGTGGTATGAAAAGATATTGTGCACATTGTTGTTGATGCAACCCAATTTGAAAAGTTTTGTAAATCATCCATCAAAATAAAGAAATACAAAGTGGTAGTACATTTGACCTCTTAAAGTGATGTTGAGGTGAGTCACATAAATTTGATAATGCCAAAGCATGACAATGTGTTTCTAATAAAAACTTATGGAGCTTATATAAATAGTTATGGTCCATTTCTTGAAGAAAATGTGACTTGTGTTCGTATGGATAAGAACATGTTCATGTATTGTTGAATAAATGCCACATCTCACCTCTATGGGAGGTTTGAGAGATTGAAAAGAAATATTTTGACATTAATAATTATTTGGTCATATACTTTGAGTACATCACAAATATTGTGGTATGTTCTATCATGAACTATTGCAGGACAAAAGAAAGAAAGAATTCTTTCCTATAATGGTTATGGTCATGACCAAAATAAATATTATTGTGTGGCAACACAAATTTGTCATTGGTTGTCAAGAAATAAGTCTTGCATGTAATAATTTTAACCATGACAATAATAATAATTTGTTCCTTGAATGAGATGGTCACCATAAGAATGGTGTTGTGAAATTTGTGGCAGTACATAAAATTAATTGAAAGTTTCGGAAGGACTAATTTGTTACTATCCAGAAAATGAAATAGTTCATAATATTGAGGTTGTAGTAAGTCTCAAAAGAAACTTTTTAAGTTTCGGAGAAACTGGAAAAAATTATTATATTGAGACTATAAATTATTTAAGGATTAAATATCTTCAGATTACTACAATCAAAGCGGGTTATGAATATTTACATAAAAGGTTACCCGTCTTTCTCTTGTTTGTTGAATAAAATTATGGGCATGATGAAGGAATCACATGCAAAAGTAAACTAGAAGTTTACTAGAATAAATATCAGTTGGCATAACTGGTTGGCCATTCCGCTTTAAATGTGATGCAAAAGAAATTGAAAATTCATGTGGCTATATGTATGAAGAAATAAAAGATTCTTTAAGATTCTCTTTTGTTGCTTGTTCTCATAACAAAATGATAACTGTATCAACTAAGGTTGGGATTGTATCCTTTAAAATTATTTGGAACATATAGAAAGGTAAATATGAGCCAGTTCACCTGCCATGTGGACCATTCACTATTATGATTTAATAGATGCATCTATGGTATGGTCACATGTGCATTTGTATCAACTTAGAAATTGGTTTTTGTAAGGTTGTTTGCTCGAATTGTTAAATTAAGATCACAGTTTCAAACTATAAAATTATGTTGATAATGTTGGTTGGTTTAGCAGAAATTGTATGCCTCCAATTATAGCTAGACCAATGATTATGAGAACAAATCTCTCGAATAAAATTTGGTATGAGATGAGTTTATTTAACATGTATGCATCAAGACAACAAGATTCTCCCATCACAATTAGTTCAGGGTCAAGAACTAAATAATTTCCATATAAAAATTTGATGTGTGCACATATGATTTTATTGCTCCACCACGCACAAAGATGGATCCCCAAATGAGGTTGGAGGTAAATGTTAGATTTTCTAACATTAGGGGGAGATATGTTTAGCAGCTGAAATTCTTATGTGTGGGGTGAATTATCTAGATCCTCGTTAAAAAAAATGTGAACTTGAAGTTCAAGAGATAATTCATTTGCAAAATATTGCAAATAATTTGTCAGATGTATTTGTTGACCCAATATTTTAATTAAGCTGCAAATGCTCCAATAAATAGTCCTTGAAGGACATAGTCTATGGTACGCCAAAAGTGTGATAGACCAATCGATTCCAAACCTAAAACTCCTTGAGGAAGGAGAGGAGCAAATTATCAAAATGGTCATGATAATGAGGTAGTTCTTTGAAAGAGCACTATGACATAAAACTTCATAAAACCTTGGCAAAGGTTCAGGTACCTGAAAATGATGAAAAATGAAGAGATCTCAATAAGTTATGTCATATTGGAATCGAGTCAAACGACCGTCGACGGTATCTTTGATATGAAGTAGCACTCAATGTTATAAGTGGTTACGAGGATCTTAAATTCGAATCTGTCATATAATGTGGACATATAAATAATTGGCCAAATAAAATGCACTGTTCAAGTATATTTTGTTTCACTTAGAAAAGTGATGTTTTTGAACTTATAGTTCATAGATCAAAATATAAGTCAGTAGGTACAAATGAATCATTGTGCGAAAGTATAACCGTAAGATATAAAGTATGGTTTGTGCCTCGCGGCATAAAAGGTTTTCGTAGAAGTCCTGACATTATTAAATGGAGATATGTTCTCCACTCTCCAATGGTGGATGCAATGAGACTTATTTCAATCTAGCAATAAGTGAAATACTTGAATATGTATAATGACTGATTATTATGTCTAACTAAACAATGAAGGTTAGAAAATTCTTGAAGGATTTAAAAGTTCTTAAAACAATTTCATTGAGTACCCAATGGTTCTGAGATTGCTTAACACAGAGAAAGAATCTTTTCAACCTCATGAAAATGATTTAAAATGTGATGTATTAGTTCAATTGGTGCACTTACAGATTGCTGGTTATGCAAATGCTAGAACATTATTTGACATATATATAAAAAAAAAATTATGTGAGGGGATTGTCATATTATCATTCAAGTTATGCCAAGAAACTAACAAAGCAAGTGACTCAACACATAGAAGATATGTGATTTTCTTTGTGAAGGAAAGACGAGCTTCAATAAAATTGAAATGATCAATCTCTGAGTCATAAATGATTTGATTATGTAGATGCAAAATATTTATTTGATCTGCATAAAGCTCGATCGCAAATGAGCTATTTGTTTACATATGGAGGCACAATAATATTTTGGTATTCAAAGAATCAAACATTGGTAACCACTTCTTCAGATCATGCAGAAATAATATTGATCTATGAAGTAAGTCGGGAGTGTGTTTGGTTGGAATCATGATCTATCATATTCAGAAAATATGTGATTGTCCTTTGGCAAAGGATATTCCAACCACCATATACGAAAATAATATATGGCTCAATTGAAGGGAGGATACAAGCAAAGGAGATCGAACAAAGCATATTTCACCAAAAGTCATTTCCACACATCAACAAAATGGTGAGATAGACGTTCAAAGACCCATTCAAGTGATAATCTTGTAAACTTATTCACTAAGGATTGCCAACATCAATATTTGAGAAGTTGTGATATGAGATTGGAATGCATCGTCTCCGAGATATCAAGTAAAGTTTTTATCAAGGGGAGAAAAATACGCGTTGTACTATTTTCCTTAACCATGGTTTTATCCAATTGGGTTTTTCTGGTAAGGTTTTTAACGAGGCAACATTCAAAGCGTATTAAAAGATATGTGTACTCTTTTTTCTTCACTAGGATTTTTTCCCATAGGTTTTTTTAGTAAGGTTTTAACGAGACATATTATCTATGGCCATCCAAGGAGGAGTGTTATAAAATACTCCCACTGTCCCTAATTACTTGTCCACTAAAAAATATTATATTTATAATAATAATAAACTTAGATAAAAATTTAAAATACTTTCAAAGATAAGGGTGGAGTTCGATTTTAAAAGCAAAGTTGAAAAATATAAATAAATTTCACTCAAATATTTTTTGTCCATTTACCAACAGAAAATAAGTAAGATGTTGTAAAACTTAAGAACAAAAGAAACACTATAAAGATAAATATAAGAAGAATATAAAACAAAAGGAACAATATAAGATAACTTTCTTTCTTTCAAGTGTTCACCAAATCTTCAAGTGTCTACAATATGAACCTTTATGCTTCTATTTATAGTGTAACATAGATGCATACAAAAGGTTAGTCATAAACATGAATATAATGGGGGAGGTTATGGAAGTGAAAGGTTACAATAATAATGGTTATAAAGGTGGAGGTTATGGAGGTTATGGTTATCTTCATCATGGAGGAAAGGAATGGAGATAATGGGTGAGAGTAACTTTTTGGTGTAGTGGACATCCACACTATAATACTCCCTCTATCCCTAATTACTTATCCATTTTTCTTTTTTTAGTTGTCCCTAATTACTTGTCCATTTGACAAATCAAGTAAACACAATTTTTTTCTCTATTATACCCTCAATTTATTATTTTGAAAAATGTAGAACTTCTTAAAAATCTTAATTTTTTAATTAATGTACTTCATAATTAATAGGGGGGAAAATGGTAAACTCCCTATATCAATTATTGTTTTCTTAATAGGTGTGCCAATTCAAAATTCATTAATATACATATATATGCATCACGACCCAACCCACCGAGTCGTGCGGGAACCTACTCTAACACCTAAGTAGGAGAACCCTCGATTCCCAACCATTTTAAAAACATGCGGAAGACTTGAGGAAACTAAGATAAAAAAAAAGGGTTCATGGAGATTTTCATAAAATAAGAGTTTTAACAATTCAAAGTTAAGACTTGTAAAGTAATTAACACCCCAGAGATCTAGTCTAATCAGGTACAAGAGCTACTAAGAGTACAAAGTAAAAAAAACATAATAACAAAAAGACACAGCTCCCACCATACGGAAGGAAAAATAGAAGCTGTTGGAGATTGCCTTCGCCTTCACCTATGAAACATCACTGATCCTGCAACCAGATTATGCTAAAAGGTATATCAAGAGTAGTATCAGTACAACCACACGTACAGGTAGGCATCATCGGTCAACCTGAATACCCACCGCATAATATAAGACATCAACTGGAGAAACATGAAATAAGACTGTTCATTCCTCCAACTTTATAGTTCTATATCCTTACCATATCGAGATACTCACATCCCACTAGTACATTTGACTCTAACCCCTTACTCATTCCATTCTTTACTTAACTTAGCTCCAGATTACGCCTATCGAGACTTACTATATGTTTTATATTACTACCCCCTCACGGAGAAAACCCAACCATAAACACTATCACTAAACAACACCCCAAACCTCAACAATAATACTCATGAACACATTCTAATTAAAAAAGGATAGCACCGGGACCCTTAGTTCCCCCTTACTACCATTCACAATTCACTACACAAACAGACATCTCCAATTAACTTACAACATTGCAACCCACAAATATGCCTATATATATATATATATTGTGCAACCCAGTTATCATGTCAGAATTCAATGTACAATTTCACATTCTCAATAATCCACATATACGACAAGTCAATGGTTCTCTCATGAAACCCATACCCAAACTATTAGTGTGCCGAATCATGACACCCGATCTAATGTGTACATCGGTATGTGACATCCAATCCCAGTTAGTGTGCCGGAACAAAGCACCTGATCCAATGCAACTTAGTGTGTCGGTACGTGACACCCAATCTAATGCATGCTAGTGTGTCGGTACGTGACACCCAATCTAATGCATCACAAAGCAAGCACAATCACATCCATGACATACAATACTTACATCATATAGTCAAGTACTCAAGTTACTACATGTATTAATCATAATCAATTCATTAGGTTCATTGCTACTGTTATACTTTGCTTATTCGCATGCATTTCATATAGCTACCAATCAATCATACATCACACAAAATAGGAAATCAAACCATCACCTAAATCCTAGTTCACGAGATAGGATTTTCTACTACGGTATACGTCTGATGTAACACTTAGGGATATACGCATAATTGACCCTTTTTTTATGTAAAAAAAAGCTAAGTATGAATTCTTCCGTCAATTCCAACATACTACACAGTGAATAATGGGTTTATAACAACTCAATTAATAAAATCTAGCCTACCTGGGCGCCAAGCAGTTACACAGTATTATAGCTCCAATTCTGGTTTCCGAATGACATGATGGTGAATTTGGCCAAGAATCCGCAAGTTATCGATCTCCTTACGCTAGAAATCTCTTCATCCTTCTTTCCAAAGCCTAGAGAAGCTTTTGGAGGGTTTCTAGGGTGATTCCCGCATCTTTTAGGTATTTGGGACAAAGGAGAAAATCAGACATTGCGTTATTTACATTTTGTTTCTCCCATCCCGCTCTAGCGGCTACTTATCCCACTAGAGCACTGCCGCCCTAGCGGCATCTGGTTCGCTTTGGCAGGATGGTGGCCCCAGTATTTCCTGACTTTTTTGTTTCCTAATTAACGACGATTTGGTTCATTACAATAGATACTAATTTACCCCTCGTTCGTCCCCGAACGACTAGCGAAGGGATAACCCTACTCCTTTTTTTAAAGTCCTGCTAGACTAACGAACAGAGCCACTACGAAACCACGAAAGATGGTGATTTGTCAATTCTTATGTATGAAGGGTTATATACTCAAAGGGGTGGTTAGGGAAATAGTGCGACACATGGAGAAAGAAATGCGTCCAATTTCACACAGTCTAGCCCGCCAGAGCGGCCGACCTCCCGCTATAACGGGGCCGCTGTGGAGAGAGATCTCCCGCTAAAGCAGTAGATCGAAGGCAGTAAAGGGGGAAAAGAAGATCATTTCTTCATTTCTCCCTAAACTCACCCCCAAACTCAAAAACACTCTCAATCACTTCACTATGAACGTCAAACTCAAGGTAATTTTATCATTCCTTATGCTCTTTACTTCAATACTTACCTAACTGTGATTGCATGACAATTAGTTGACCGAATCTAAACGTTTTTGTGTAGTTATTCAAAAATGAACTTAGGTTGCTAGTTTGATAGAATAACGTAGCATGGACGCTTCCTTTACATCCCCAAAGTCTCCACGACATTTTGGGCGTAAGGATTTCTTAAAAATACGGTTGAATCGGTACCAAAATGGGTGGGGGGAAGTTAAAAAGTCTCTTGAGGGAAAACTTGGATTCAGACACTATTTAGGGGTTATTTTTCCAAAATAATTGTTTTTTAGGTTCTAAGGTACTTAATATACTCTGATCTGCTGAAATTATGTGAAAATGAGGGTTTTGGGATGAAGGGGTGATATGATCGCGCCTGGTGTTCGTCCTAGATGAAGGCCGAGCGGCCTTCATCTCGCTGTAGCGGCCTCTCTCGTCCCACTCTAGTGGGATTTGGGCCATTGTGGCGGGACTCAATGGGGCAGTAGCCCCTTGCCACTTAATCAGAAATTTTTCTCTTACCATTTTAACCCAATATTGCCTAATCCTATCGTGTTGTAATGTATACTTCCCAACTTTTGTAGGCTTCTCTAAATGGCTTGTGTCAAAGAAGAAAATCTACCTTTTGTCAGGTTCCACGATGCTGCTAGCCGGGAAAGGCATCACGACTACTGGATCAACAATCTTTGCTATGAGAGAGGCTTTTATTTACTAAATCTAGATGAGAAAGCACCTGCCTTCTATGCTCGTCTGATGGAGTTGGGATAGGCTCCTCTGACAGAGGCTCCCCTTGCAGCCCGCTCCACATGGGTGAGGGAGTTCTATACCATCCTACCAACCGTTCACTGGGATGATCCCCACCCTACCATCCGCATCCGAGGAGTGGACATTCCCCTCGATGCTTTCTCCATTAATGATATACTCGAGGTAGCCGAGGTCCCAAGCACAGAGTATGAGGCTAAACTACAGGAGATGGACTTAGGCTGGTTGAGGGATACGCTAGTGGAGCCTACGTACCGGGACATAGTTTACTAGCCTACCACCAAGGGCATCACCAGCACAGACTGGTTACCGGATGCTAAGAGGTGGCTGCACTTGGTCACTAGGAGGATCCACCCACTGGCAAGCGCATCGACATGACCTTTCCACGGGCTCTAGTGGTTGCTTGCCCTATACAGGGGATCGTGATAAACGTGGGCGCGCAGATCATCTCTGAGTGGAAGGTGTTCTACAGAGGCAACAAGAAGGCATTCATCCTGCCGAGGCTGGTAACTGCAATGTGAAAGAGGCCAGGAATGCCACTCGTGGACACAGGTGAGGTACTTCATGTGGATCCCCCCTCCACCTCTTTTAGTTAGGCAGGGTTCAACTTCTAGGAGCAAGAGGAGAAGGATGGATAGGGCCAATAGTAGTCAGGAGGCTGCGGAGGAGGATGGCGAGGGAGGGGATGACGGTGCAGACGACGACACTTTTCCCACCAGATCCTAGCCCCAACTCTCAGGTGCACAGGTAAAGGAGGACATGGCGGCCGTCCGGAGGAGATTGTGGTTTTCCTTTGCTAACACCACCCCAGTTCCACCCAGCACTGCTCTTGAAGTCGAGATGCTCCGCAACGAGCTGCGTCAGGAGAGGAAGAAAGGTTTGGAGAAAGATCGTCTGATGGTCAGGATATGGAAGGTCATGAGGATCATCTTCACTTGCGTCGCCCCCGGACAAGAGGTTCCCCGAGTCAAGAGAGGAGACTTCCAGAATTATACCTTTTTAGATGAGGCCGTGAAAGGCCTGGTACCTCCGAAGGAGCTAGGTTTTGATGATGACACCTCCCAGTCCCAGGGATCCTGACTTGGTTTTCGCCCTTGCTGGCATGTAATGAACAATATTTCATTTCCCTTTTGTTTTTCCTTATACTTTTTGTAAGCACATGGATACTAGTTTTTGCTGTCTATCACATCTAATATTTTAATGCTAAGGTTTATAACTTATATTTGATTGCTGAGCACTGATTTAGATTGTGGGGATTAACCCATACACGATTCGGGTCTATTTGGGTGACTTAGGAAAATAGAGGAGAAAGGGCTAAGATTCTGTCTCGCCTTGTCCCGCTCTGACGGGACTGGCGGCCTCGCTCTGGCGGAAACAGTAACCAGGATAAAATTTTCTGGGTGTTTTTTCTCTTGTTTTAAGTTCACTTTTGATTCCCAGGCTATGACTATGCATTTAGGATAATTCCCTTAGCTAGGATGGTTAATATCTACTCCGGGTCAACCCCAAGGTACACATTCCAGAATCTATTCTTATTAATTCAACTCCACAAATATGCACATCCCTCGGATAGGCCCATACACTCAGAGGTTATAATCAGTCGCAAGAAACGACAAGATTTTGTTTACAAACCACATTGCAGATTATCTAAACCCTTGCACCGAAAAAAGTCATGACTTTTCTTTCCAACAACAAGTTCACGAATCTTAAGCAGTCACAATTTGCACAGTTTCGAATATTTAGTCTAGCATGCTGCTATATCAAGGTTCAGACAAGCACTTATTAAGCACATAATCGTATCATAGCATTCAAGAAAACACATTCTTCAGACCAACAGTTAATTCCGACAATTAGAAGTAAACATTCATGGTTTTCAAGTCACAACTCATAGACAAGTCCAATGTTTTAGTTAATTCACTCCATGGATGACCATTAAGGATCATCCATGCAATTACACAACCCCTAGGGCCAGATACCAATTGGAGCCTTCTCAGTTCCAATTTACATTGCTTGTGTCCCTTCAGTTATGACCACAGCGTACAGTTCACTTTGTCAAGATACTAATTGGAATCGCGAGATACCAACTCATACCACAAGCGACAACTCGCACGAACGGAGAGAAAATGTGGAACAACTTCCTAGAATGCTTCCTAGCTTCCTAAAGATTAGATGTGGACGTCAACACACTAATCTGCAGGAGTCTATTCCACATTTTACTCTTGTACTGGGAGACCGGTAACCTGGGCTCTGATACCAATTTCTCACGATCGAACCCACTGAGTCATGCGGGGACCTACTCCAACACCTAAGTAGGAGAACCCTCGATTCCCAACCATTTTAAAAACATGTGGAAGACTTAAGGAAACTAAGATAAAAACAGCTTCATGGAGATTTTCATAAAATAGAAGTTATAACAATTCAAAGATAAGACTTGTAAAGTAATTAGCACCCCAGGGATCTAGTCTAAACAGGTACAAGGGATACTAAGAGTACAAAGTAAAAAAACATAATAACGAAAAGACACATCTCCCACCATGCGGAAGGAAAAATATAAGCTGCTGGAGATTGCCTTCGTCTTCACCTATGAAACACCAGTGATCCTGCAACCACACTATGCCAAAAGACATAGCAAGAGTAGTATTAGTACAACCACACGTACTGGTAGGCATCATCGGTCTACCCGAATACCCACGGCATAATATAAGAAATCAACTGGCGAAATATGCAATAAGACTGTCCATTCCTCCACTTTTATAGTTCCCTATCCGTACCATATTTGGATACTCAAATCCCAATAGTACACTTGACTCTAACTCCTTACTCATTCCATTCCTGACTTAACTTATAGATCCAGATTACGCCTATCGAGGCTTACTATCCATTTTATATTACTACCCCTTTACGGGGAAAACCCAACCATAAACACTATCACTAAACAACACCTCAAACCTCAACAATAATACTCATGACAACATTCTAATTAACAAAGATAGCACCGGGACCCTTAGTCCCCCCTTACCATACCACAACCCGATTTGGGACTCTACCATTCATAATTCACTACACAAACAGAGATCTCCAATTAACTTACAACATCGCAACCCACACATATGCCTATATATATTGCACAGCAACCCAGTTATCATGTCAGGATTCAATGTACAGTTCCACATTCTCAATAATACACATATACGACAAGTTTATGGTTCTCTCATGGAACTCATACCCAAATTGTTAGTGTGTCGGATCGTAACACCCGATTCAATATGTATGTCGGTACGTGACATCCAATCCCAGTAAGTGTGCCGGAACGTAACACCTGATCGAATGCAAGTTAGTGTGTCGGTATGTGACACCCGATCCAATGCAAGTTAGTGTGTGGTACGTGACACCCGATCCAATGCATCAGAATATAAGCACAATCACATCCATGACATATAATACTCACATCATAGTCAAGTACTCAAGTTACTGACATGAATTATTCATAATCAATTCATTAGGTTCGTTTCTATTGTCATACTTTGCTTATACGCATGCATGTCATACAGCCACCAGTCAAACATACATCACACAAAATAGGAAATCAAACCATCACCTAAACCCTAGTTCACGAGATAGGATTTTCTCCTACGGTATACATCTGATGTAACACTTAGGTATATACGCACAATCGACCATTTTTTGATGTACAAAAAGCCTAAGCATGAATTCTACCGTCAATTCCAACATACTATACAGTGAATAACGGGTTTATAACTACTCAATTAATAAAACCTAGCCTATTTGGCCGCCAAGCAGTTTTACTGTAACGTCTCACTATTTTGAAAGAATTAGAATTGGAAATAGTCATTTTAGGAAAGAATGAAAATCTGGAAAATTGGTTAAGTTATGTTAAGTATAGGTTTTTGGTCAACTTCAAACTACCATAACTCCTTGCTTAGGATGAGTTAGGTGTGCTTCCAGATAGGAAATATCTTGGAATAATCTTTCCAATGCCATCAAGTTTGCACAATCCTGAGTCCGTATGAGTGAGATATTCCCATTGGAAGTTGGGTTGTTCAACTAAGGAAAGTGTAATCCGGATTTTTGAAGGGTAGTTTGGTCTTTTCCTTACCAAATTACTTTATTTCATTTTTAGGAGTTTAATTGGGGTCTAAACTGAACTTGGTTAGTTTGCGCTTTTAAAAACTAAGTTAGGGTTTTGAGAAAAGAGGAGAAGAAGCAAGAATCGTCAAGTTCTTCAAGAATTGCTCGTGGATTTCGTCAAGGGGTGATCCCTACGAGGTATGTGAGACTTTCATAATGTTGGGTTCACTAACCCACGTGCCAAATATATTTAATTCAGTGTGAATTCTTTCTAAAAAAAATTGGAAGTTGAATGTTCTTGATGGGTGTTCTTGAATTGCTTTCGTTCTTGAATTTGGGTTGAGATTAAGAAGTTTCTTAATATTAAAGTATAGATTCCTTGATTTGTTTGAGTTAGATTTTTGTGTATATGTCTTGGGTATCTGATTTTAAAGTGAATTTGAGAAAAGGGATCTAATTTAGTCAAATTTAGATCAGAAAACGAGTTGAAAAGTTCGTCGGGTTTGCCTAGGAAGGGGTTGGCGTGACGAACCCCAATAGTGCCAGGAAGGCCGGGGAGGCACGCCAGTAGTGAGCCATTTTGGAGCCCCATCACTTGGGGGATGGCACGGCGCGCCAGGAACGCGCCCGAATCGTCTGCTTCCACCCATTTTTCGTCGTTTAGCCCGTCTAAGTCCTTCTAAAGTGTACTAACACTACCTATTGATTCTAACTACTCTAAATGACTTCTAAACACTTAGAAATCATTCATAAACTTGAATCATAACCTTCAATCCATAAATCCAAATTCAAGGAAAGTTAAGAGCCAAGTCTAGAGAGTTCATTGAGTCTTTTCGAGAAGTCTTTTGCAAATGTTTTAAACTTGTTTTAAGACTTAAGTTTGACTTGAGTAAGAGTAACAAATTAAGTTCATTTCTTCAAAAGAATATATGGGAACTAAGTATTCCCAAGATTTGAAATGTTTTCACATATAAATAAGAAAGGGAACACTGATTTCCAAGAGAGATTTTAAGCTAAGTTTTGAGTAATTATCTCAAACCAAAGAAAGAAGTTTTGTTTTAAAAATATATGAGCTAAGTCTATTTTTGGGAGTAGTATTGAGCACCGATATGGGAATGCGAGTTCATAATAACTCAAGTCTCCATAAACCATGTAGCCATCATGGGTATTAAAGGATCATAATTTTTAGATGATTCCTTACGTGCTTTTTAGCATAGACTAGTGGGTCCACTTAGTTAATGAGTTCTATATGACGGCAATGTATAGGAAAGTTATAGCAGCGTGGGGAAGACGATGTATCATCACTCAGGCTCAAAGTGATGGCTATTGGTTAGAGAAACTCCCACAGTATTATATTACTTTATATGTAAACTGAGTTGTTATTGCATTTCTTTAACAAATTGAGTTGCTACTACTGTTTTAAATGCTTTGTATAACTGCACCATTATTGTTGTGTACTTTGCATTGAGTTGAGGTATTCATGAGTTGAGTAAAGCCAAGGTAAGTGTTCCTTTCAGATTCCTTTCAAGTTTATGTTATGTTAAGTTTTCCTCTTGCATACTCGTACATTCCATGTACTAAAGCCATTTGGCCTAAAATGATGCAGACACAGGTAATCAGGATCAGTATCCACGGCCTCGTTGATCCAGTTGAGCACTCAGAGTCAGTTGGTGAGCCTCCTTGCTTCCGGAGGACCCCT
The DNA here is from genome assembly GCA_036250505.1 of Solanum acaule. Classification (NCBI taxonomy): domain Eukaryota; kingdom Viridiplantae; phylum Streptophyta; class Magnoliopsida; order Solanales; family Solanaceae; genus Solanum; species Solanum acaule. Next base: position 4,519 of record JAJOOR010037194.1, on the reverse strand, counting down.
TTTATTGCCTTTTGTAGTTTTAGTTCATTAGAATGTCGTGGGTCTTGTCCCGACATCCAGCTCAGTTGTTTAGAGGCTTCATAGATAGTCAGATGTTAGTTCTTGAGTTTTCTATCTCCTATTTTATTGGTTGAGACTTGAATTGCCATTTTGGCTAAGTTTAATATTTCTTAAAGACATTTGCATGAGTATCCTTTGAGACTATTTCTTGTGTTTAAGTCTTCCACTGAGTAAGTAAGCCAGGCAAAGGGTTCGCTTGGGGCCAGCAATGGTTCTCGAGTGTCGGCCATGTCTTGGGTGTAGGCTCGGGGTGTGACATGTACTGTATTATAACTCCAATTCTGCTTTTCGGACAACAAGACAGTGAATTTGGCCAAGAATCCACAAGTTATCGATCTCATTACGCTAGAAATCTCTTCCTCCTTCTTTCCCAAGCCTAGAGTTGCTTTTGGATGGTTTCTGGGGTGATTCCCGCATCTTTTATGTATTTTGGGAAAAAGGAGAAAATTAGACTTCGCATTATTTACATTCTGTTTCGCCCATCCCGCTCTGGTGGCTACCTATCCCGCTAGAGCGCTGCCTCCCTAGTGGCATCTAGCCCGCTCTAGCGGGACAGTGGCCCCAGTATTTCTTGACGTTTTGTGTTTCCTAATTAACGACGGTTCGGGTTGTTACAATATATATATATCCTTAAAAGGAATTTTATTCACAAGGAAATGTTCTAAAAAGAAAATGGTTTTTTAACACTTTTCAAACAAAAGGAGATAAAACCTTCAAGAAATTTATTATAACTTTCTACACTCTATTCAAAAACAAATTAATTTCTTTGAATGGTTTGAGGCTTATGCTGATTATCACAAAATAGATTTTCCTTTTCCAAAATCAATTAATGTTTCAAAATTATGGAAAACCTTAAATAGGGGAGATGTAACATCTGAACTTCCCCATCACAAGGTTTGCCACTGCTTATAGGACCTCCCATAATTGTTCAGACCAACTCACTGCCCATGTCCTTGTAGCAAGATTCACAGGCCAGCTTAAAAGGTGGTGGGATACACATCTTACCGAAGAAAATAAACAACATATCTTTCAAAGTGTCTGTCTTGACCCTCTAGGGAACCCAATTCTTAAGGATGTCCATACCATTCCAAATTCAACCAATTCTCTGATTTATACCATAATCAAAACCTTCATAGGAAGTCCAGGTATTTTTAGAGAAAGATCCTCAATCTTAAGTGTAAACCACTTTCTCACTTTAGGGAATATAAAGATTCTTTCCTCACTCAAATTTATGAAAAACCAGATGGTAACCTCATGTACTGGAAAGAAAAATTTCTAAACGGATTGCCTAAGTCTCTTAGGGACCTAGTCAAAGAAGAGCTCCAAAACCTACACCCTGGTGATGTTATTCCCTATGAACAGATTACTTATTGCCAACTGACCAGCTTGATACAACAAGTTGCTCTTAAGATTTGCCGTCGAGATAAAATTTTAAGGCAAATAGCAAAAGATCGGGATCAAACCCGCCGAGATTTGGGAAGTTTCTGCGAACAGTTTGGTCTTCCACCTTGTAGAAAGAAATCTTTCCGAAAATCAACCCAAGAAAAGAAGAATATACTTCCAAGCCTTCCAGAAAATTTATAAAAGCAAAAAACCCCCCTTCCAAGACTTCAACAATCAACAAAAAGGACAACCCCTCCGACACCCAATAATGGTAATTGCTATAGGTGTAATAAGCCTGGCCATATTGCCAAATACTGCAAACTCTCCAAAAAGGTTAAGAATCTTAACCTTGATGAATTTGTCCTTAACCAAATTCAAAACCTCTTACTAGAAGACAGTGAAAACTCTGATTATGCAGAGGATGAATTTGAAAATGGTTTCAACCAAATTGAAAATGACAAATTTGAATCCTCTGAGTCTGAACAAAACCATACTAGCCAAGCTGAGGTAAATGTTCTCACTAAAGAACGTGATCTTCTCCTTGAACTTATTAGCAATTTACATGACTCAGACCAGAAAAAACACTATCTAGAGCAATTCAAAAGAGCTTTAGATAAACCTTCAACCAACCATCCAAGATTTCCAATCTGTAACAGGTTTCCTTAAGGAAGAAATTAGAGAAATTAAGGCTAGGCAAGAATTAGACCGCCTCATCCTCAAACAGATCTCGTCTTCACCTAATGTTCCCAAAATAAGTGACCCAATAGACGATGGGGAGGAACAAGATGATTTTATTAACTTTCTCTCGAGAATCTCTATTCGTAGATGGCATATGAAAGTAACCCTTGTATTTAACAAATCCTTCATCCTACATATTGTTGCTCTATTTGACATAGGCGTCGATCTTAATTGTGTCCAAGAAGGACTCATCCTTATCAAATTCTTTGAAAAAACAAAAGAAGCCCTTAGAGCTGCCGACGACAATAAACTCGGAATTAGTTACAAACTATCTGATGTTGAGATTAGAACCTCCATAGGAGACTCTATTCTCTCAAATTTTACTTCATTCGTGCTAGTAAAAGATATTACGAACCCTGTAATACTTGGCACTTCTTTTATAGAGGAACTTATACCTTTCAGGGTGACTAACCAAGGAATAGAAATTGAAAGAATCAATATTTCCCTTCCTTTTGATAAACCTCATATCAAGAAGGTCCTTTCTAACTTAAAACACAAGAGGCACAAATCAACTTTCTCAAAGAAGAAGTCGCTTTCCAAAGGTTGCAACAACAACTACAGGAACCTTCTCTCCAATCCAAAATCAAACCCTTAGAAATCAAAATACAAAAGGAGCTTTGTGTGGACCTGCCCACAGCCTTCTGGAATCATAAAAAACACCTGGTTAGGCTTCCTTATGAGCCAAGCTTTGATGAGAAAACCACCCCTACAAAAGCTCGCCCTATCCAAATGAATCATGAACTCATGATCCACTGCCAAAAGGAAATCAATGACCTTCTAGAAAAACAGATCATTTCTCCAAGCAAATCCCCTTGGAGTTGTGCTGCTTAATATGTCAACAAAAGCTCTGAGATCGAACGAGGAGTACCACAACTCATCATCAACTATAAACCTTTAAACTCTGCTCTTCGTTGGATTAGGTACCCTATTCCGAACAAAAAGGATCTTCTCCATCGACTTTATGCTATCACAATTTTCTCAAAATTTTACCTCAAATCTGGCTTTTGGCAAATTCAAATTAATCTAAGAGACTGTTATAAAACGGCTTTTACGGTACCTTTTGGACAATATGAGTGGAATGTTATGCCCTTTGGACTGAAAAATGCTCCTTCATAGTTTCAGAAAATAATGAATGACATTTTTAATCCTTTCTCAAAATTTATCATAGTATACATTGACGATGTTCTAGCATTGACCAACACTTCAAACATCTGAAAGTTTTCTTCAATATCATCAAAGATAATGGCATAGTTTTGTCTAAAACTAAGTATAGTCTTTTTCAAATTAATATAAGGTTCCTTGGGCATAATATCCAACAAGGCACTATTATCCCTATCCAACGATCCATCCAATTTGCCGATAAATTTCCTGATCAAATTCTTGACAAAACACAACTCCAACGATTTTTGGGGTGTGTCAATTATATAGCAGACTTTATCCTGGCCTTAGTAATTTATTGAAAATTAAGTTATAATGCAAGTACGTAAATGTAAGTACAAATGCAATAAATTAGGCGGCAGGGCCGACCATATGCTTGGAAAGGTGCAAACAATTAACTAAAAGTAGGTGGCGGTGCCAACCATCACTAATTAAAGCAATAAAATAAGATGGTTTAAAAATTGAAATTTGATACTATTATCTAATTAACTTGAAAATACAAAGATGGGAGAGGAACATGCATCTATGTTCCATTCATAGATGTTGTTGGCGTTGTAGTTATTCTGCATTACATTTGGCTTTTCTTCTAAAGCAATATCTGGATGGCTAGCTCTAGAATAGTAGAGTTTTTGCGATTTTCACCAGTTAGAGTATTCAGATCTGACGGGAGCCACCTCAAGAGGAATGTGTTCCTCTGGCGGGTTTTCTGATTGTTGGTCTGGGAAATCTTCTTGAAGGACTGTGACAGATCCAGAGGGCACATCTTTGTCAGGGGTTTATGGAGCCACAGGATTTATTGATTTCTCTATTTTGAGAATTCGACATTGAAGGTTGGAAAGTTGGGGAAAATCCCTAGCTTTATGAATTTGGAGTTCTGTAACAAATGTCCTAGGAATTTCATAAGGTTTGAACAAAGGAATTGAAGAGGTAGCAGTTTCTGCTGATTTGGAGGAAGTAGTAAGTGTGGAGTGTTGTTTTGACATCAAAAGTTCTCCTAGAGCATTTAAATATTTATTTGTATAGTTATTTTGTTCAAAAATATTTTTAATATCTCTTCCATTGATGGTTTCGCTATCAGTTTTTCTTTTAAAAGGAGTTGCAATGATGGAGCTATCTCCAAAGGACATTGTAAAACCTTATATATATATATATATATATATATATATATATATATATATAT
>JAJOOR010037193.1:0-18517 GCA_036250505.1 Solanum acaule | reverse complement strand
ATGAAATGTTTTCTTGGTAAAGAAAGTTTTTAATTCCTTATGGGTTTAGTGTCTATGCGATGAATGAATGCTAAGAGGCTTGTATTAGACCTCTTCGAGGTCGAGTACGCCGGTTACGACTAGGGGGTGATCCCGGGTCGTGACACTTAGTGTGAAGGGTAGTATGGGATGCCTTTCATGCATTGCACAAGTGTCTATTATGCTTATATGATTATGAGTTGTCTCATATGCTCATTAACTATGTCTTATGTTGACTCATATTTATATGAAGCTTATATAGGAGACCATGCTATGACTATGATGATTATGTTATGAATATGTTATTATCTCTTATACTTATGTCTTATGTTGACTAACCATTTTGAGATGCTCTTATGATGTTGTGCTAGCTTTCATACTTGGTACATTTTGTACTAACGCATATTGCCTACATTCTAATCAAATGTAGGGTTTAGGAGATTAAGTTGTTTTGAAGGCTAGGTTTCCAAGGGTCAAGAAGGGTTAAAGAATTAGTGAGTCCTCATAGCTTCGAGGACAAACCCTTATATCCTTTATGTCTTTTCTTTATTTTTTTAGACTTTGTATGGGCTGCGTCCCAAAGACTTTTATTCAAGAGTTTAATAGATGGTTTGAGACAAAGGTTTTAGTAAAGACTTCCACTTGCTTTTATGAAATATGACATTGATTGTAAAAGTTTCTAAATTGTTCTGTGTTTTCATTTCTATTACCTATGTTATGACGCTAAGGGCTTGTATTAGACCCCTTCGGGGTCGAGTACGTCGTGTTACGTCGAGGGGTACCCCTGGGTCGTGACAAATCCCCTCGATGTCCACCAAAGTTATCCTTTGACACCCCTAACTCCTCTCTACTTCCCTAATACAACTAGCTATCTTATCCCACATGACTTCCACATATCCACTACCCCTTCAAGCCCCCATTTACGTCAACTTCTCCCTAATCACACGAGATAGGGCAAGTGTCAAATCACCTCATGTAGTCTTATATTGGGCATATAGATTTTTCTTCCTCCTCTCTTTATTAATCTCCAAGTCCATCACTAAAACCTATGTTGAGTACTAAGATTCTCGCTCGAAATAACCTTGCAATCCTTACAAAAACTTCTATCACTTTTCCTCAAAAGCAAGTAATCTATTTGAGTTTTAGCCACAATGCTGGGAAAGATAATCAAGTGGCCGGTCATCTGTCTTCATAAAGTACGAGTTAGCTATCAGTAATTCAAAAGCTCTAGCAAAATTTAATGGAGAACACATTTTAACTCAAATCATTAGAAGTGCTATCAGTGCAAGTTCAATTTCGAGATCACCTAGATCGATACACTTAAAAAAACCAATAAGCTTTCGAGTTAGTATGTTGATGAGGTTAATAAACTCACGCTAATGATATACTTGTAGGCAGGGGAGGAGCTAGAGCCGGCGAAGGGTGGTCAGCCGAACACCTTTCACCAGAAAATTAGATTGTGTATATAGATAAAATATTCTTTATTATGTGGATATATGAATAAATGAACACCCTTAAATACAATAAAGTTTTGTGATCCAATGGTAAGAGTACTTAGTTAAGGACCTAAGGTCCCTGATTCTATTCTTGCCTACTGTGTTACAATAAAATCTTTTTTTTAAAAAGGAAAAAACAGAAATATTTGTCCAGAAAAAATTCACTCAACTAAATTTCTGACTCTGCCACTGCTGATAGGTATTGCAACTTACGCACCATACCCTATTGTTGCTTGAGTTCCATGTGACAAGTATCTTCTCTCCTAATGTCAGATGAAGAGTTCTTTACACTGAAATAATGATTCTGGTAAATTATGAAGAGTTCTTTACACTGAAATAATGATGTAAATTGTAAGTGAAGATTATTGCATTGTCAATGTTATCAATGAACTCTCTTGCTTGGCTAAATGATTTTTTTTTACTGACACTTTGTTTAGATAATTATTATTATTGTTTCTATCTTTACTTAACAATGAATTTAAATGATAAAATACAATTAAATTTTTTTTTATCAATAATATCCATTTAAATTCATTTACTTATCTAATTGCTACTAAGTTATATGTTCAAAGTATATTTAGTGTAATAATTCGTTTCTGTATTTAAGACTTTGTTTGATTAAATATTTTTTTAGGTATAACGTTTGTGAAAATTCAAATTTTCTAAATATAACATTTCCATGAGTTTTATTTATTAATATGATAAAAGGAGATAACTTGCTTAAAAAGAAATTATTTTCACTTTTAATTAGACAAAAAACAACGATAATATTAATTAAGAACTAATAATAACTTAAGAATAAAATAAATAATGTATAATAATTAATTAAGTTTTAAATTTTAAATTCCACTCAAAAAAATCTAGAAAGGAGTACTAGATGAAAGAGGTGTTATGACTTCCTTCATCAATTTGTCCAAACAAAAAAAAAACTTGGAACATATTTTTTGTTGGTTGTGTCATGTGTGTTACCAAAATAATTTGTTTAATTAAGGGCCTATTTTGCCATGCGATATGGAATTATGATATGATATGAAATTATGAGATGAAAATGAAGTTTTGTTTGGACATGCGATATGAAATTTGTGTGTTTTATATTTTCTCATAAACATAAGAATCCTATAAGTTGTAAAACTATTAAAATAACTCAATTGTTTATTCAATCTTATCAAATAAATAAAAATTTATAATATCGCATAATTAAATTATTACAAAGCTATTTATTCTCCACTTAAGTAACTATTTCATTTAATATTAATTGATCAAACTTTAATTAAATAAAAAAAATTAAACATAAAATTGTATTTTATTAGTATTTTAATATAATTATCTCACATAGTACAACCAATCTCCTCACATTGAACTTGCATTTGTCGATCATATAATCAAGAAGACGAACAAACATTGTTACTTTGAGTCATTTGTTGGTCAATATCATCCGCAACTATATTTTCATGCTCATAGACCACAAATATTTCATCACTTCTTTGATATTCTCACAAATAACTATGTGATATTGTACAAGTTATGACAATTTTCACTTGTGTGCCAATATCATAATGGTTCATGCCTTGTTTCACTTGTGTACAATTACACATTTTCAGTGCATTAATTTCGTGTTAAAATCAAACATACTGAAGTAGTAATTATCAAACATGCATGCATCACCAATTCGATCCTTTTTCACATTAAATTGTTTTAAACATTTTCATATGTAGCCGAAAGAAAAACTTTTTTATTATTATTATGAAAAACCAAAAAAATATTACTCCCTTGGTTCCTATTTGTATTCATCAAATCAATTTCTACTTTATCATTTATATTCACCAAATTTAAAGTAATAATGAATTTTATGTTGGTGAGGATAAAAAATTTTAAAAAGTAATGATGTGATTATAAAATTTATTTACATATGAAATAAATGGTTAGTAGATATAAATGTGGGGTTATTTTAATAAAATATAAATTTGTGAGTCAATTTTCGTATTTAAAAAATCTCAAATCATGATATGAAATTCCCATATCATGATTTTTGGAGAATATGATATTTCATCTCATGATATGAAATCATGAGACGAAATCAACATAAAATCACATGTCCAAAAATTTTATTTTACGATTCTATATCGTAATATGGTATCGCATGACAAAAAGCCTACTTACTGGAGGGAATGGTTTGGCATTAATATTTTGAAGGCCAAACCCATCGGTGGCCCCCTAAAGTTGGCAGCAATTTTCACTTAGACACTTTAACTAGACTTTGTTTATTTTAGACACCTCATGTCAGACCCTGCTGTGTCATATTGACATTTTTTTCACAAGCACCTATTGACTCCAAGTGTGTGTTAGTTAATCAAGCGCATCCATGTGGATTAGATGTCCAATTATATCACGTGAACTCATTTAAAGTCTATCATATTAAAGAGAAAAAATAAGAATCAAAATACATGACAAAATAACCAATAAATAAATGACATGTGGTCTTTTTATTCAAAAATAAATAAATAAAACATTTTCACAAATTTAAAGAATAATGCAACATCCCACAGCTTCCTCAATCATCTTCTCCATTGTACTACTTCATTTTTATTATATTTTAGGCCTTATTTTTTCTGCCATAAACTCACACCCATATATTAGATTCCTTCATTTTCATTGTCTTTTCCGTCACACCCACATCGACACAGTCACCTTCCCTGTTTTACTTTTCCTTTTTCATGATTTTTTTCTGCCATATTCACGTTGATATTGACCGTCTTCTTCATTGTGCCTTCCCTCACCTTTCTTCTTTTGATTTGGGTTAAGAGGTGCAAATGTAAAAAATAATGGTTCGTATTTTTAAGATTGAGTCTCTTTTTCTTTAATTTTATGATATTTGTAGCTTAATAGGGCTAAAGATTAGTGAGATTAACATATACATTGTAAAGATTGAGATCTTTTTGGCGCTTATTTTTGTTAACTTGAAATTTTGAGTTGTTGGATTGTATGTGGGCAATTGAGACCATAGATACATTTAATTTGAGGAATTCTTTTTACCTTTTTTTTCAGAATTATTATGGTTGAATTTTACATGATTTGGAGTGTTGTTTATATGGGTTCAATTTCTTGTTTCTTTTTGGGTCTACCTTAGTTTGTAATACGATATTTAAATTGAAATTGTTATAAAAAAAATTTAATCTCCATTGAAGTACTTTAAGCTTTGAGAAATAAGGGGAGAGATAATGGCTATAAAATAAGAAAGAAGAACAGAAAAAATAATACTATAAAATAGGCTAAATAAGCCCCTCACGCGTCTATAGCAATTGTATCACACTTACTTTGTCATGTCAATAAAAAGTGTCAAAATGACACAAAAAAATCTGATATAAAATGTCTAAAATAAATAAAGCTGATTAAAATGTCTAAGTAAAAATTGTTCCAACTTTAATGGGTCAGTGATGTGTTTTGCCTATTTTGAATGTTAAATTGGAGAGAGCAACCATTTGATCTTATCCATAGAGATGGTGGGAGCCACCACATGACATCGACTTTGCAGTCAACAAAATGCATCTACGTGTTCAAACCCTAGTCCCACGTAACCGACACCTTCCTGCTCTCCTTTTTTTTTACCTAATCGATACGAACATTATAATAATACACTAATATGATATAAATTACTCATAATTTGAACATTATTTCACATTTAATACAAAATACTAGTGTAATGAATCTATATAACAATTTAAAATATTTTAGTATATGTATTATTATCAAACTATGTTTACGAGTATTAAGCAAGTAATATCACATTTATTTAATTTAGTTGGATATATGTGTGTTATGTTGAAGTTCTAAATTACTTTGACCAAGTAGTGTTTGACCAGAATCCTAAAAACGTTGTATTGTTTTCACTTCCTTGCAATTTCCAATTGGTTTGGGTTGACTTTATCTTCTCATTCACACATTTGACTCCTCTCATTTCCTTCTAACAATAAATATCCCATTATCTTAAATTTTACATATTATTCGGACCAAATCAAATTAATATCACAAATATCTTTAAGTTGTGTAAAATTGCTCTTTTATTTTGCATTTAAAATATCTTTTTCCTTTAGCTAATTACACTATTTATTTTGTTAATATTATTATTCTTTGCATTGCTTGATCGATTATATAAACATAATATTCAATAATGCATACTATTAATTAATGGTTACATTAGTTACGCTAACATTATTTTTATCAACCGTTTGAATTGTTGAATAACTGTGCATTGTACATACGATTAGAATATAAATAATACCGTATAATATTTATTATTGATATCATAATAATTATTTGATATGCATACAAATAATATTAAATATGATATATAATTAATATAAATATTATTCTCTCTATTTCATATATTAACTGAATTGTTGATGCTTTTTTCATTGTTCAATTTTCAATATGGTTGTTTGAATTTTTTTTCTTTATATTTGACCTTTTCTTTAATGAAGTTTGATATTTTCTAGGATATAAATTACACTATATATAACGTAACATTTATGATTCTATAAAGGGACAATAGTAAAAATTATAATTTAAATTATATCCTTGAATGTTTTTCTTAACAAGTGTGCATTGTCTCACAAATTTAGTTAATATAAAATAAATACTATCAAAACTAATGCAAACTTATTCGAGTCTAGTCCATATTAAGTTAATTAATAAAGTAGGATATAACAATTTAAAAAAAAATTAAGGACATAAATTAAATGGCTATTTTTGATTATTTTCAAAAAATATAAAATAATAAAGAACTTCATTAAATAAAAGATAAAAGAATATGAATAATTCCCTCTAATAGACTCTAGAAAAGACGTTGAGATATCATATTTGGAATAAACGGTCGAGATGGGATGTTGAAACCAGTAGTATTCGGTTATTATTACAGCGTGATGCAGGCTAGTAATCCTCAGTTTCTACAATGAAAAGATAATCTTGTTTAATTATCCAACTTGTAGTATTCTATTTCTCTCTCTCTGTCTGGATAAAGATAAGGCTCTCTTTATATTCCATTTTTGGTCCCCCCCTCTCTCTCTCTAAACTCTCATACCAGTATCAGTTTTCTCTCTCTATAACTTGTTTCAGATATGTCGATTGTGTTGGGAAGAAATAATTCAAGTGATCATCGGATCGAACCTTCTGGATTCACCGCCCACGGAATGACGTCTATTCCGATCTATAACTCGCCGGAGTTCGGCATCGGAGATCCTCGGGACCAGGAGGACGATCGGAGTTCTTCTTTCTCATCTTCTTCCTCTTCTTCATCGATCGGAAGAAACAGTGATGACTCTCCGGCGGGTAGATCATCATCGGACGGGGATGGCGAAGAAGTACAGAGTTCATTCAAACCTGGAGGTTTGGACAATTTGGAAACCTTAGAGGAGGTTTTGCCTGTCAAGTATGTCGATTTTTTATAACTGTTGATTTTGTCTTCTTTTTTCCCCTGTATTTGTTAGGTGAAAATATTTCTAATGTTTTATTTTTTTAAGTTATTCTAAACTCGGAATTCCAACACATAGTATAGGTTATAAAGAGAGCGTTTTGATGATTTCTTTAGTCATTAATTTAATTTAACTAAATGGTTGTTCCGCCATACAAACACACTCTAAATGAACTATACACAGATCTGCAAATGTTTGGTCATTTTTCTGCAGTTAATTTGGGGATTTATGGTTAATCTGCTATCTCTTCATGATCTAATGACATTTATAACTATCAATGTTGCTTTAATTTGTAGTTTGGTTATGTTGCTGAAACTTTGAGGAAAATTAGCCAAAAATGTTAAAAGGTGACGAAAAACTGACAGTGCTGGGTGTATTTTGCAGTAGGTATGTTGGAGTGTTTGTGAATGCATCAGTTAGATGGTTTCTGTATTAGGAATTAAGGATCAACTGTTGATGTGGCTTGTACAGTCTCTCTAGGTTGCAAGTTCCTTCATTTTGTGGCTTAAGGACTTGGTGTGGGTTTTAATCATAGTTGACCCGCTTTAAAAAGGTCAAAGCTTATTCTTTTCCATAGAAAATTTCAGAGTTTAAACCTTAGTTCGGATTTTTGGTCTGATGATCTTTAAGTTACAAGTATATTCCAGTAAGTTCATTTCATGTAGGATGGTTATTTGTTATGGTAAGCTTGATGGAAGTGTGAACAATTCTGGTGTTGACATTTTGGGATGTGGTTTTGGGGGTATGAGTGATGGATAATTAAGTCTTTGCACAATGTATTACCTGGATGTTAAGAGCTAAACTACTCGACCTTGAACACTCATCTGTGTGTTAAAGATCTTCTATACACGGACATACAGGAAATCATGAGATATGAAGACACTTATTCCTTTCATGGGATTTAAAGCACGTGTGTAATGTCTTTGAGAATGTATTTGATCATTCTGGGTTTTTTCCTGTTCAACGCTCATGTGAAATGCTTTTGAGTATCTTATTTGTTAGTTTGGTTTTGTTCCTTGGAGTATGGCTAAAATGCCGTGTGAATATGGATGATATTAGACTCCACTGTCTTTATTACTGAAAGTAAAGGAGGCTGATATTCTCCCGACTCCTGAGTTGCTCTTAGAAGCTTGTTTCATCACCTAGTATATATTGTTGTGTACTTGATTTATTAACTGGAGAATTGATTGTTAGTTTCAACTACTTTTCTTATTGTTGCAAAAATTTGCATGTTCTCTGGACTGATCTGAAATCTTAGCCTTGGAACTTTATTTGTTTTTTTAGTATTCGAGTATTCTCTACGAAGATGGTTTGTCTGGAGTTTAAATGTTCAAGAATTTTGTTGTTCATTAAGAGCAATCTATTTGTCCTATCATCAACCACTAATTATGCCCGTCTTCCCTTTTCCAGGAGGAGCATATCAAAGTTTTATGCTGGTAAATCTAAATCGTTTACCAGTCTAGCAGATGCGGCTTCAATTTCCTCTGTGAAAGAAATTGTCAAGCCAGAGGATGCATACACCAGGAAACGCAAGAATCTGCTTGCTCACAACAATTTCTTTGGCAAAAATCGTAGTTACCTCCCAGGTATGGGTAATGGTGGGATTTACAAGAGACCGATCAACTCTAGAAGTTCATCAGCTCTAGCTGCAAGTGTGAGCTGCTCTGACAGTAACTATAGTTCTGAGTCTTTGAACTCAAGCCCATCATCACCTTGTCTCTCTCGTCCTCCTCTTCCTCCGCAGACACGAAGGTGTAGGAATGAGTCGTCATTATCTCCTCCTGTACAAAAATTGAATGCATGGAGGTCTTTCTCCTTATCTGATCTGCAAGGTGCTTCTGCTGCAACTCCCAGCTTAATGGGAATAAGGGAGTAAAGACAATAGCTGTATTCTGTGTCACCCTATGAAAGCCAAATTGAGATTTGTTTACATGGTGGTTGGCTTACTTTTTAAATCAGTCATAGGTTTGGTTTGAGTCTGGCTGTCTGCCCATTGTAATTATTGGTCCACCCATCGTCTAGTCATGTTGTTAACCTAACAATGTTACTTTTTTTAATATACATTTTAAACCTTTGCATTCCTTGTTTCTTTAATGTGTTTTGTCTTGCGCCATTAGATAAAATGAAAAAGGATTATGTGGTGTAGGACTCTTGAGGATTGTGTGGTGTAAGACTCTTTCGTCCTCCCTCCGCCCTCCGCGTCTTGTTCGATGCAGTTGAGTATGGGTACTTATGTTGCCAGGTATTGCATCAGATGAAAAAGTGGGAATGTTTGTTTGGTATTGCTGAAATAGATGTTCAATTGTACTACTACTGGAATGACAGTTGGAGACTGCCTAACCTAAATGGGGAACTTAAGATAGGGAAAACACATAGGATTAGTCAACTGATCTTTTCTGTGGCGTGGATTCAATTAATATTGATATGTTCACTATTTCCATTGCGTACAAAATTAGATCTGTTCAACGATAATATAAGGATTTGACTGTCAACTTTTCTTTCTAACAACATTGCTACTACAGTTTACCATTATATAAGGGAAACATTTAACATTCAAGCCGATATTAGAAATGCTAGGGTGAGTAGGGTGTTTGAACGAGTTGTGCTAAATTTGAGAATGTTTAAAGGGAAACAACTCAAATATGTTATTGAACCTTCAGAAAAAGCTAATTTATGTCATTCGTTAAAAGTTTGACTAAGCTATGTCATTGTTGTTTAAGAAAAGACTCATTTATGCCATTATTTTTAACTCCGATTTTGTAAAATCATTTTTATGCCCCAAACATATTTTAACACTTCAATTAGAGTTTTAGATCAAATGTACTCTTTTTGCTTTTTCTTCCTCGAAAATACCAAAAACACATGAAGAATATCAACTCCTCCCAAATTTTCAACATTTTCAATTCTTCACGAAATCATCTCAAATTTCGGTCACAATATTAATTTTTTTTTAAAGAAAACCAAAATTCTAAAATTATTTGTTGAATTTAAAAAAATCACCCCAATTAAAAAAATTATTCCAAAAAAATGAAAATCAGTCCCAAAATTTCAAAAATCTGCTTTGGTTCATATTTTTGTTGTTATTTTTGACCTTAGATCTTTGCTCCCTAGTGTTTTTTGAGTCTATGTTCAAAATTTCAAATGATTTGAAGTTGTGGAAAAGTTGTAGTATTAAAAAATGTTGAAGTTTTGAAACTTTGAAGAAATTCCAAGTGGGTCTTGTTGAGTTAGCTCAAATTAGAGCTAAAAAAATATTGAGTTTTGGTATCTAGCTCGAAGAGAAACTACTCTTGAAATTTGAAGTGATTTTGTGAATAATTGAAGAAGGTTAAAATTTGAGAGTTGTTAATGTTCTTTATATATTTTTGGTGTTCTTAAAGAAGTAAAGCAAAATAAGTACATTTGATCCAAAATCCTCAATTGAAAAGTGTTAAAAGTCGTTTGAGGTGTGTAAAATAGTTTTGCGAATTTGGAGTAAAAAAAATAATGACATAGATGAACTTTTTCTTAAACGACAATGGTATAAATAAGCCAACTTTTAACGGATAACATACATAAGTCTTTTTCCCATATTTAAATGAGTTGAACTAGTAAAGAAAAATCACCTAAATTTCACACCCAAGTAATTAATCCATCTAATAAATAGGTTGGTCTTTGACCTGCTTATATGTTATTTGGGCTTAAAAGCGGATTGGCTAAAGTGAGCTAAAATTTGGTCATAAACCAGTCCGCCAAATCTTATTAAGTTTTGAAGTCAAAGTTTGCTTGCTTATAATTTGCTTGAGTACCTAATACATTTCCCTTTTATATTATGACTGTAAAGAGTAAATCAAATAAAAAATTGTCTTTCTAAAAATATTTATACAAAGTTTTCTATGGATCAATTTGGCTATATAGCCATACAAAAAACGATAAATCACTTTATTAGATATACATAACTATCATATGTACTAATTTTATCTCTACTTTTAAATAATTACATATATTACTACTTTTAATATTTTATTCATATATTATATATTGAATATACGATCAATATTCATTTCCCTTAAACTAGGATTGATTAATTATCTTTACATTTAAACTCCAAAATTAGTGTTTTAATTAAAAACAAATATCTTTCTCTAAGAGAGTATGAGTTAGGGTAAAACTCAAACTCTAACTCTTCCTCTTCCCTTGATAAATCGAAATTTACTGAGAAGAAACACTCCATTAAAATGGATGTTCTACGGCTTGTCAACACACACATCAAATATTTAGCCTTTTGATTTTCTCACTCTCAAACCAATCCCCAACGAATCCACTATTTTTTCTCGCAAGGCCGGAGACACCTTTTGCGCACAGAGACAATGGATATCGTTGTAAACAGAGATTTCAAGCCCAATAGATTTATCAAATTTGACATTGACGGCATTTTGCCGATTTTCGTGTGCTATGTCCATGGATTTTTGGTGATCCGGAATTCCGACATCATTTTTGTCAAAAATTTTCATGGACGTCCGTTAAGACCTTAGCTATGGAGTCAGTTGGCCCTGATGGCCAAAACGGCCCATTTACAAGGTCAAACAAGCCTCGGAGCAAGTAAACCCCCTCATTTTATTGATTTTCGTGTGCTATAGTTCACCATCTTTTTATGATACCGATTGCATACCTTGTATTCTATGGATCAACCAAGAAACTTCACATCACTTCTCCCGTCGGATGTAGGCGCAGTGAGCAACGTCCGATGAATCAAAAGGTGAAGCAAGCAAATATCGTCGCGGTAAGATGCTCTAACCAGCCACGAACGTAGTCAAAAAATTTCAATAAGTGAAAATTGATGTATCTGATACGTTATTGAGATATGATTATATGTATCTAATTTTTATCAGTGTGCCTTATTAAGTGTGTATGTATCTAATGAATATATTGGAGATTTACGTATTATTGAAAATTTACGCATGTATTTGACACAATTTGTTATGTCATGTATTCAAGTCTTGTCATATGTATCTTAATATTATCATATATATTTGTTATGTTATTACAATGCATCTAACTATTTTTGTATTTAGCTAAGATACATGTTTTGGATATAACGTATGAAAATGATACTTGATACATGAAATAATATTAGATCATATAAATAGATACATGAAATTATCACTAGATACTTCTATGATACACATAAATGTACTTGTATTATACTCATGTATCTAAGTGTTTAATTTGTTGGATACATTATTTATTGATAATAGATACATCAAATTAATGAATTTATTATTTTAAGAGTAATAAAATAAAATAAATCAAATTATTTGACCAAGATATACATATTTTTGTCTTTCATTAATAATAATGAATTTATTATTTCAAAAAAATAATAAAATAAAATAAAATAAACATAGATACACCCCTTGAGTTCCGCCTTATGTTAAGAGATTTAATTAATTTAAATTTTCAGAATTAATTGTCCATGTATTTTGAAAATCCTCAATTACTCATCTAATTAAGGAAATCCGTTACAACCAATTAATTTAAATAAATAAAATATGTATCTCGATTTTAAAGTTCGGCAGATACATGTATCTCGCGGATATAGACTCATGCATCCTAAGCACGAAATATGATAGATGAAGTAATATTTAAAACTATCGGGAATCTTAATAATTAGGACCTGTACTAATGCAATTTATGTAATTTGCCGAATTTAAAATAGGCTGAACTAAGCAAATCAAGATAAGTCAATTAATAAAATAAGCTGATTATTTTCCCATAATCAGACGAATATTTAACACCCGCAATTATTGTACCTAAAAATACGAACTCGTATCAAATCAAGCTACTTTTTAGTACCTTGCCACAAGATAACCAAGATACAAGGGTAAAAAAATATGACTGGACAGTATTTGAAAAAATATTACACAATAGTAGCAGTATTACTTAGTTATCCTTCCATAGTAATTAAATCTTAACACATCATAGCACCTTCCAAATATTAAAAAAATCTTTCTATTTGGATAAACAAAAAGTACTCTTATTTATGATATGAGAATATATATACTCTTATTTATGATATGAGAATATAATTTTGGTCGTGTAAAAAGTAATAAGGATAACGGTGCAGAGTCATAGTACGTTAGTATGTTTGAGTTATATACGTAGTTAGTTTCTCTTCTCTTCAGGTCTCTTATGTTCAGCAAACTCCTTTCTCTTCTATACTTGTATATGTATAAATACCACATATTATATCAATAATACTTGCGCTTTCATAATCATATACAACTCTTATATGGTATCAAGAGCCTACTAAACACTCTGACGAGTACATCCGATCCTCTTTTTTTTTCTCCCCAAAATTCCAACTCTTTTTCTTCTGTTTCCCTAGAATGTCTGCAACTTCCTCTTCCTCCTCTCCTAACTCTCCAGCAGTCACTCTCAATCAAGGGGTATCGTTCATCTCTCTCAATCAATCTCTTTTAACCCTGTGTCTTAGCTATCCTACAAGCTAACAGGAAGTGCAAATTATCCAACTTGGAAATCTCAAGTTACCACACTATTGTTCGGCTACAATCTTCTTACCTTTGTTGATGATTAACTTTCCATCCCAATTGTGCACATTCTAGACAAAGTCAATAACCAAATTCTTAACCCCAACTTGAGATTGTGGCAGCGACAAGATAGTCTTGTTCGCAATGCCATTATGGCATCAGTTGACGCTACAATCGCTTCCCTCATTGCCCATGCTTCCACTGCCAAAGAAGCTTGGGATATTCTCCAAACAACTTATCCGAGCAAATCACACTCAAGAATTCTCAGTTTGCGCAATACTCTGTCGAATGTCAAACGAGACGCATGTTCAATCAGTAATTATGAGAGAAATGAACTCTATTGCAGATAATTTGGCCTGTAGTGGTTCACCCATTAACAACGAGGAACTTGTCATTAAGGTCCTGAGTACAAGAAGTTATCTGCAACAATAAGAGCTCGCGATAATCCTATCACATTCAAAGAACTCTTTGATAAACTCCTTGAACAAGAGATGTTCATCAAACATTCAGAACCTAAAGTTGACACACCTATGATCACTGCTCAACTTCATCAACATTCCACCAACAATGGCCCCAAAAATAGACAGCCTAACTCTTCCAATCATAGGAACACTACTCCATCAGGTTCCTATAACTTTCATAATCAATCTTCTGCCCCGAATAACAATTCATTCACCCAGCAAAATACCACCAAAAGCAACAATCAACAGGTCCAATGTCAACTTAGTGATAAGTTCGGTCACATTGCTAAGGTTTGTAGGTCCAAATCACATAGTGCTACTGAAGCATATGCTAATTTTGTCAATCGTCAATCTTATGCTTCCGATTCCCCAAGCCCTTGGGTTGTGGATTCTGGAGCCTTTTACCATATTACAAGCAACTCTCACTCTCTCCAGACTCCAACTGAGTTCTCTGGAACGGATGCGATAATTATTGGTGATGGTAAAAGAATTCCTATCACTTATACTGGTAACACTACTTTATCTTCTCCTAATGTTACAACAAACTTTCTTTTAAAAAAATGTTCTTTGTTCTCCATCTTTAAAAAAAAAAAGAGTTGATTTATGTTGCTCTATTTTATCGGCAAAATCTAACTTCCATTGAATTTTTTTCTTATTCTTTTGTTGTGAAGGATTTGAGCACGAGAGCATGTCTTCTTCAAGGCAAGAGTAATGGTGAACTCTATGAGTGGCCTTCGGACATGACCAAATCACTCACACCTCGTCCTCAAACACATTTTGTTGCATTACATCTCCATCATTGCATCTATGACATGCTCGTCTTTGCCATCCTCAACCTGGTATTACCAAAGCTTGTGTTTCGTCTTTCAATCTACCAGTGAATCATTACGAGTCTTTTACATTCTGTAATTCATGTTCATGCAATAAGAGTCATCGTCAACCATTTGGTAACAATTCAATTACAAGTTCTAGGCATTTTGATGTAGTTTACTCAGATGTTTGGGGTCCCTCCCCAACTATCTCTTGATAATTTTAGATTCTATGCTATTTTTGTTGATCATTTCACGAAATATACTTGGTTGTTTCTTCTCAAATCCAAATCAGGCGTTAAGGAATTTTTCACTAATTATGTTTTAATGGTTCAAAACCAATTTCAATTGAGAATTAAAACGTTGTACACTGATGGGGGAAGTGAATACATTGGCCTTAAATCCACTCTCTTGAACTTTGGGATCCAACACCTCATAAGTCCTCCATACACTCCCCAACTAGTTGGCACTCCTGAAAGAAACATCACCACGTTGTGGACACCACTTTAAATCTTCTTCACCATGCTTTTGTCCCTCTTAAATTTTGGTCCCTCGCGTTCCATTCTACAGTCTACCGCATTAACAGGCTACCAAGACCACCTCTTAGTCTTAAATCTCCATTTCAGTGTCTCTTTAACAAAACCCCAAACCCTCTTAAACTAAGGGTATTTGGTTGTCTTTGTTATTCATGGTTAAATCCCTACACGTCAACCAAACTTGATCCCAGTCCAATCCTTGTGTATTCATGTGATATTCTGCTACCACAAACAATTATGCTTGCCTAGACCTTGCCACTTTAAAAGTCTATATCTCCAGGCATGCCGTATTTCTTGAACATATTTTTCCATTCACAACCAACTATCCTCAATTCTCTCGTCCACAAATCTCGAACATGGAAAAATGGTTGTGTCCAGATGATCCCTCTAGTCCTTCCTCTTCCTCACAATCTCCTTCTCCTCCTGTTGTTGCAGACCCAATTTCAATTCATGTTACTACTGATTTGGTCAACTCCATGTCTACTCATAGATCGCACACTTAAGGCCATCAGGATGACGTGCCAATCAGCTCTACGTAAGTCCTCTTGCACACTCTTTGTCTTTTTCTCCTTCTCAAAGTACCAGTCCATATGCATCTCCACAACCAAATCCTAAAACACCATTAAATCGAATGGTCACTAGGTCTCAAAATAATATTTTCAAACCCAAAGTGATTTTTGATTACCTTGCAACCTCCACCGTAAAACACCTTCCGCATACCCCAAATATCTACAGTCAAACATCCAATTATCCTAAATGGCAGGTTGCTATGATAGAAGAGCACATAACCTTACTTAAAAATAAAATTTGGTCATTGGTTCCATCTACTCCCTCTCAAAACGTATTTGGGTGTAAATGGGTGTTTCATGTCAAACACAAGCCTGATGGATGCATAGAGCGTTATAAAGTCAGATTAGTGGCAAAAGGATTTCATTAGCGTCCTGGAATTGACTTCCATTCCACCTTCAGTCCAGTTATTAAAACCATAACTATTCGCCTTATCTTGTCCCTACATGTGTCTCTTAAATGGCCATTGTGTCAACTTGACATAGACAATGCCTTTTTGCAAGGTACTCTAAATGATATTGTTTTCATGCAACAACCACCTAGATTTGTAGATTCCCGATTTCCCAATCACGTGAGTAAACTACACATATCAATCTACGGACTTCACTGGACACCACGAGTATTGCATATTGAAATAAAGAAGTTTCTCTTATCTTGTGGCTTTGCTCGTTCCAAATTTGATGATTCTTTATTCATCAAATGGTCTCCTAATTCTATCATTATTGTTATGATCTATGTTGATGATATTGTTGTTGCAGGCTCTAATAACTCGCAAGTCCATGCAACAATTAAGTTATTGGGTGATAGATTTTCGATTAAGGATCTTGATCCTTTACATTTTTTTTCTAGGTGTTGAAGTTATACAAAATGATCATGGATTGACACTCACACAAAATGTCTTCATTGCGTACATACTCAACAAGTTCAATATGCTGGACGCAAACAATGTGAGCATTCCTCTGTCCACAAGAGAAATTTTATCCTTGGATGATGGTTCTCCTTCAGTAGACGCTACACTTTATAAGCAGTTCATTGGCTCATTGCAATACCCCACCTTCACACTACCTGATATATGCTTTACAGTAAACAAGCTCACTCAATTCCAACACTCTCCATCAACTAAGCATTGACAAGCAACAAAGAGGCTTCTTCATTATCTGAAAGGAACCATAACCTATGGACTTCACTTCAAACATGGTAACTCTTCTCGGTTAATCGCCTACTCAAATGCATATTGGGGTGGTATTCCTGACACTAGACACTCGACTTCAACCTATGTTATTTTTCTTAGAAAGAATCCAATTAGTTGATGCTCCAACAAGCAACACTGGTGTCACTTACCTGTGTCGTAATCCAGTCTTCCACAGTCGAATGAAACATGTCGCAATTGATTTTCATTTTGTTCGTGACTAAGTGGAAAGTGGAAAAATTTCAGTTCATCACATTCCAACTGATGCTCAACTAGAAAATGAGTTAACTAAAGCACTTCCCAAAAGGTCCTTTGTCCACCTTGTTAGCAACATTGGTCTCAAGCAAATTGAGCCAATGTTGAGGGGGCATAATAAGGATAAGGATGCAGAGTCCTAGTACGTTAGTATGTTTGAGTTATATACTTAGTTAGTTCCTCTTATCTTTAGGTCTCTTATGTTCAACAAACTTTTTCTCTTTTATACTTGTACATGTATAAATACTACATATTGTATCAATAATACTTACGCTTTTATAATCTTATACGACTCTTATAAAAAGGGCATACAAACAAAGATTAATTACTTAAGTGGATCTCTTTTAAAATCTAATTACTCATTTTAAATGTACTCTTTAATCATTACCATTTATAGCAATATATAACAATACTATATATTAGATTTTTCTCTCTCTAGCCTCTTTCTCTTTCTTTTTTTCTCTCAGCTTTTTAATTTTTATTTCTCATTCTCGCTATTTCTCTTTTTTTCTTTATGTCGTTCTTTCTCCCTTGTTTTCTTTTTGTTACTGTTTCTTTCTTGCTTTCTTTTTGTTACTTTTTTCTTTCTTGCTTTTTTTTGTTGCTTTTTCTCTCTCTCTTTTTGTTGCTTTTTGCCCCTTTCTTTTTCTCTCTCTACTTTCTTTCGTAGGGTAGTCAATAATTTGTAGAATTAATAAAATTTGTATCATAATTAATTAATTAAATAAATAATCTAATCATAACAAATGAAGAGACATAATAAATTGCAAAATGAATTAAACTTGAATTAAAAATGTATTACATACATATTAAAGTTGAATTAGAAGAGAATTAAACATGAATGCAAAATGTAGCAAACGAAAGAGCATTCTATGATCTGTAAACTCAATGAATTTGTATCAATAATGAATTTAACAAGTAATTCAATCGTAACAAATCAACCAATAAATTGCAAAATGAATTAAAATTGTATTTAAAAGTGTATTGCACAAATATTAAAGTTGTATTGGAAGAGAGAATTAATCATGAATAAAAAACGTAACTAATGAAAGACTAGACAATGATCTATAGAATAAATTAAACTTGTATCAATAATGAATTAAACAAGTAATCCAATAGTAACAAATAAATCAAAAAATTGCAAAATAAATTAAATTGCTTTAAAATTGTATTACACAATATTAAAGT
>JAJOOR010037192.1:0-12218 GCA_036250505.1 Solanum acaule | reverse complement strand
GATTTTATTTATTTTTTAAAAGATTACATCACATGATAAATGACATTGTTAAAATTATCTGGGTGGCGGAGCAAGTAATCTTGAAAAGAACAATTCTTTGGTCACTGTGACTTGCATTACTTGCTAAGAATAATGTAGAAGAAGAAGAAGAAAGGTTGATATTCAATTGAAGAGTAGACATGTTGTTGGTTAAAAGAATAAGTTAAAAAAAGTGGGGTCTACTGCATCTGAAATAAATAGGAAAATAAAATTGAAGAAAGTGGGCCCACCTAGCGCGTGTATACAAGCATATGTGTATATCTGGTAATGACAAAAAATGAGCGTTTAAGGATTATAAAATATCAAAAATAAACGGTTCAGGGGGGTAATAGGACACCCGTGAAGTTGGAGTGTGTAGTTGGGATTTCAGGTATAGGTTGGGGGGGTTTTAGACCATTTTCTCTTAAATTTATTATTAGTTTTTAAGGATTTTTATTAATGAATTATTACTATCATTTGATATTATAAAATTAAATAACAAATAATCTTCTAAACATAAATTTTAAAAAATTATGGGTATTTTTTGTCTATAACAACCAATAAGATTTAAATATTAATTGTTTTTTAAGGTGTATAACAATATTCATCACTATAAAATGTATGTAATAAATGTTTCGAATAAACTAAATTATTATAAATAAGTTTGACTGTATTTTTATTTCATTCATCATTAATAAACTAATAATTAATTAATTAATCCACTATTATGCCAAGAAACAAAGATGTCACATAATCTATAATCATATTACAAGCATCTTATATAAATAATTGTACTTCGTGCTATATATATCCTCCCATATTTTTTTTTTCCAATACACAAACATTATTTTTCTTTACTCTTTAAAAAATAAAAGTTCTAATTTCACCCAAAAAAAATTCCAAGGAAATCATGGCTGAATATAAGTATGTTAGCCTCAGTGATCTTCTGAAAAATCAACCAATTCATATACCAAAATTCAAAAATTCAGATTTTTTCGATGGAAGCACTTCATCATCATCACAATTTTCTTTGGGAACTTCTTCTCCAGATCAACCAGAAGTCGAAGAATTCAATGACAAATTCTGTTTTTTTCTCAAAAATAGTTGAACTTCCATTGAAGTTTGTTTCGTTTATTAAGAAGTGCTTTGTAAATTGACCTAGGGCGTAGTTGCCTACATCGAAGGATGGTCAATTGAATATCTTTTTTCATCTATATATTAGTAATATATAGATGAAATATGACTCTTATATTTACATTTGAATTTTTAGGTATTCTTAGCGAAGTTTCTGATTTAGTCGCTTTGATTGATATATTTATTGTTGTTGTTTGGGGAGGGGGTTAAATCAAGTTTCAATCATTTTTAGTCTTGTTAGGTGAAGTTGTTCTATAAAAAATTGGAAAAGAAAAGATTTGTATTATTGAGATGAAATTTGTCACACTGTGGAATTTCAATAATTCTTAAATAGAAATTGTCCAATGTCCTTTTAACTACTATTTGACCGTCAATATTTCAAAATTTTATTTTCAAATATTTGTTGGCGTTAGATTTTAGAACTTGATTACAGTAGGGATCATTTGGTTTGAATGTAAATAATACGACATATGCCATAACGAAACTGATGACAAAAGAGGAAAAATTGGGAACATTTTTTTTTAAATTTAAAGACAGGCCATAGACCCCTTTTTTTTTTCAAAATAACAAAGATTTGTACAAGACCAGGCCCAAAAGTGACCTGGCCCAAGAAGACAAAAATGGAAATAAGTAAAATGACCAAGTTAACAAAGAAGTGGAAAGTCACATTTGAGGAAAAAGACCAAGTTATCTGGAATGATTATGCTGGAAGAAGCTGGCCATGACAATGGACAGTCAACTCTATTATATTGCATAAATTTTCTAGACTAAAATTTGATGGATTGAATCTCAAAAGAAATTAATAACATCATCTAAATTTTAGTCTAAAAACTAAATCGCATTTTTTAGAGGACAATCTTGAAAGATATGAGATCATGTAGTTTCTTTGCATAAGACGAGGCAGTATAGAGTAAAACAATCATCCGGTATCACTAATAATATCTTGATTGTGTATTTCTTGGACACCTCAAAGCTCCCACCAGGTGTGAAACACATAAACCATAACGAAATTTCTTCAGACATTACTGTTATCACTGAATACTATGCTTTAAATTTTTTTATGCCTCTCAATAGTTGAATCTGCATCAAGTAGCAAATCAAGAGATTAAAAGTGATTCTGCTAAATATTTTTTTATATTAGGAGTACCACTTTTATCCATGTATATAATTTGCTTGTCTTCATTGGGAACTTCTTGTATAGAATTAAGCTGATAATTACCTGCAAAAATAAACACTAAGTTAGCAAAATAATCTGCAAGAGTATTTCCTTCCCTGAGGGAATGTTGTACTCTTGCTAACACAATTCCTTTTAAATTCTGAATGAAGCTGACTTCCAGAGCCACACTCCATGGAATTTCCCACCGTCCCTCTATAATGTGAACCATTGTCAGAGAATCAACCTCAATAATAATCTGAAACAACATATTGTCTCTACAAAACACCAAACATTCCCTTATGGCTATGGCTTCTGCAATCAAATTGGTGGTCTCCTGAATTCTAATCCCTTTAGCTACAATTAAATTTCCTTCATGATCTCTTATACAAAACGCAGCTGAACTAGGCCCAGGATTGCCCTTAGAAGCACCATCAGTATTACCTTTAAGCCAATTTATGGGAGGAGGAATCCATTTCACCATCTTGAAGTTATAGACTACTGTATACCCTTCCAGATACTGCACAATTAGAGGCCAATTATTCAAGCCAAAATTACCCTTACATCTTAACTTAATGAAATTTAGAATATTGTAATTGATCACCTTTCCGACATAATAAGATCCACCATGTAGTATAGTATTTCTCCTCTTCCACAAAAACCACATTATAACTATAGAATTACCTTATGAAGAAATTTGCTTAATATCCAGAAACAACTCAGCAACACTCAAACAAGTAAGGAATATTTAGGTCAACCCATTTTTTTTGGATGAAATCAAATTTTAACGCTGACTAGAAACAATTCAGCAACAGTCAGACAAGTAAGAAATATTGAGGCTAACCAAAAGATTTGATAGAACCAAATTTAAACGTTGACTAACAAAAACTATAGTGAAATATACAATCAACCAATATTTACCAAATTTGAAAAATAAATAAATCAGAAGAAATAGTTCCTGACTCTTATTTTAATTTTTCTGATTTTGATACGTGAATTAGTTGTATGAAGATTAGTAATACGAATTATTTCGCAAATGATATATAATATAAAAATTATTATACGACTAATAGATAATACGTGAATTGATTTTGAGGAATTATGCATTTTATATATCTTTAGATACACGTATCTACATATTGCTAGTACATGTATTATATATAGTCTACCGTCAATTACATATATATATAAAAAATAATGTATAAATTTTTAATAACTTATATATGCATCAGTAACATAACGTTAATTTTCGATATCAAAATCTGCACCAAAAATCAAACATGATATAAAGCAACTAATTTATCTACCAACATTAGCTTAGTTTATAACTTAATCAATTTGAATAGAAAATAATGAAATTATCAAAATTTTATGTGCTTTGTTTATCGATCTCATATGATATGTAGATAGGAATTTTTCAAAAATATTTTCAGGTTTGTTTGGTTAAAAAATATTTTTTTCTACATAAATAAGTTTTTATGTGTTTGAAACGTGAAAAATCATTAACACTTTTGGGGTGTGATCCTTTTTCAAATCATACGTGAACGCGAGATGCTTTATGCATCGGACTGCTTTTTTATCTTATTGTCTCTTGAAATCCAATTATATATGCCATATATTTGATAGTGCATATACAACTTGCAAGTTTCTAATTACTTACTATAGTTATATGAGATTTTTACACAGTAGCCCAACAAAGTCACAACAACAAATACTCTTTTTTTTTAAAACTAAATTGTTTTAGCTAGTATAACCAATGTGTATACATTATATGCTGATAATATATTTGTTATATACATGTTATACACTAAGTATACACCTCTAATGACTCATTTTTCATGGGAGTTTTAAGTCAATAGCAAGAAAATTTTAGTCATGCATAGTAGTGATGTTGTGTCACTTTTGATTATACCCGTTGATTGATCGTACCTAAAATTAATCTTGTTGTGTGGCCATTACAATCACACCTCTCTATAAGAAGTAAACATCCATTTTTATAACATTATTTCACGATAACAAGTGGAATCGTTTTCGAGGAAAGGACCAAAATAATCCATTTCATTGCATAATATGAGGAACTAGAAAGTGAAGAAATGTCAAAGATTTATCATTATAAATTTATTATTAGTTTTAAAGATTTTTTATTAATGAATTACTACTATAATTTGATATTATAAAATTAAATAATAAATAATCTTCTATAACATAAATTTTAAAAAATTATGGGTATTTTTCGTGTATAACAATCAATAAGAATTAAATGTTAATTGTTTTTTAAGGTGTATAACAATATTCATCACTATAAAATGTATGTAACAAATGTTTCGAATAAACTAAATTATTATAAAAAAATTTGACTGGATTTTTATTTCTTTCATCATTAATCCCTATAAACTTATAATTAATTAATTAATCCACTTTTATCCCAAGAAAAAAAGATGTCACATAATCTATACTCATATTACAAGCATCTTATATAATTATTGTACTTTGTGCTATATATATCCTCCCATATATTTATTTTTTTCAATACACAAACATTATTTTTCTTTACTCTTTAAAAAAATTAAATTTTTAGTTTCACCCAAAAAAAATTTCCAAGGCATGGCTGAATATAAGTATGTTAGCCTCAGTGACCTTTTGAAAATTCAACCAATTCATATATCAAAATTCAAAAATTCAGATTTTTACGATGGAAACACTTCATCATCACCACAATTTTCTTTGGGAAATTCTTCTCCAGATCAATCAAAAGTTGAAAAATTCAATGACAAATTCTGTTTTTTCTCAAAAATAGTTGAACTTTCATTGAAGTTTGTTTCGTCTATTAAGAAGTGCTTTGTAAATTGACTTAGGGCGTAGCTGCATACGTTGATGGATGATCAATTGAATATCATTTTTTTATTTATATATATTTTATATATATAGAGAGAGATGAAATATGACTCTTATATTTATATTTGATTTTTTAGATATTCTTAGTCATTTGTAGTCTTGTTAGGTGAAGTTGTTCTATAAGAAAAGATTTGAATTTATTGAGATGAAATTTTGTCATACTGTGGGAACTTCAATGTCCTTTTAACTACTATTTGACCGTGAATATTTTAAAATTTTCTTTTCAAATATCTGTTAGCCTTAGATTTTAGATCTTGATTACAGTAGGGGTCATTTGGTTTGATGTAAATAATACGACGAATACTATAACAAAATTGATGACAAAAGAGGAAAAATTGGGGACATTAGAATTACCTTCTGAAGAAATTTGCTTAATATCCAGAAACAGCTCAGCAACAGTCACATAAGTAAGGATTATTTAGATAAATCAAAAAAATTGTATAAAATCAAATTTTAACGTTGACTAGAAACAGGTCAGCAGCAGCTAGACAAGTAAGAAATATTGAGGCTAACCAAAAGATTGGATAGAATTAAATTTAAACATTGATTAAAAAAACTATAGTGAAATATACAATCAATCAATATTTACTAAATTTGAAAAATAAATAAATCAGAAGAAATAGTTCCTGCCTCTTATTTTAACTTTTCTGATTTTGATACATGAATTAGTTGTATGAAGATTAGTAATACGAATTATTTCGTAAATAATATATAATATAAAAATTATTATACGACTAATATAGATAATACGTTAATTGATTTTTAGGAATTATGCATTTTTATTTATCATCTACATATTGCTAGTGCATGTATTATATTTAGTCTACCTTCTATTACATATATAAAATAATATATAATTTTTCAATAACTTATACATGCACCAGTAACATAACATTAATTTTCGATATCAAAATCTGCACCAAAAATCAAACATGATATAAAGCAACTAATTTATATACCAACATTAGCTTAGTTTATAACTCAATCAATTTGAATTAAAAAAAATGACATTATCAAAATTTTATGTTCTTTGTTTATCGATCTCATAATTTAGGGGTGTTCGTGGTTCGGTTATTGGTTAAAACCAAAACCAAATCAATCTAGTCGATTTTTTAAATATCTAAAACCAAACCAAACCAAACGAAAAAAATAACCATCGGTTTTTCTAGTTTTTTCAGTTTGAAAGTAATAAGGTTTTGAGGACATACGTATCTTGATAGATACAAACACCTAGTACATGAGCAATTCACTGAAAAGCTATTGTCGGTTCAATTAAGCAATTAAACAATACTAAAGTTATCATTATACGAATAAAGTGATTCAATTAAGAGAAGGTGTAACTATCTTATGAAAGGTATGGTAGGTAAAGATTAAAGTAATGAATTTTGATGGACTTGGACTTATGATTGTAATAGATGGACTAAAATTTAAGTGTTGGACTTGAGAAAATAGTAAAGTTAAAGACTTAAGTTACTTAAAATTTAACAAAATATTTATATTTTATTTATGAATGATATATAAATAATTATAAAATTTATATATATAATTTATCGGTTCGATTTGGTTATTTTTAGTAAAACCAAAACAAAATCAAATAGTATCGGTTTTTCAAAATTTAAAATCAAACCTAACCAAATCAAACCAAATTTCAGTTTTTTTTAATCGATTTGGTTCGATCGCGGTTCGGTTTGGTTTTTTAACCATAACCATGAACAGCCCTATCTCATATGATAGGTAGGGGTGTACATAGGTCGGTTTGGTTTGTTTTTTCATTAAAAAAAACCTAAACCAATTATGTCGGTTTATTAAATCTAAAAACCAAATCAAACCACGCAAAGTCGGTTTTTTCGGTTTCGGTTTTAGTCTATTCTTTCGGTTTTTTTCGTTTTTTTACAACTATACGATGTTTGAAAATGTGATCAAATATATTTTCACTTACCTGTGTGATAAGCTAAACTTAAGAAATGTTAAATGAATAGAAATTTTGGTAAAAACGGTAAAATTCACATGAGTACAATTTTTTTTTTTTGAAATATCAACGTTCATTATGTCAAATTAATAAGATTAAAGGATACAGTCAAACTGAATATAAAACAAAATATTTACAAAGTAAATTGTTAACTTCGAATTTGAAAAACTATAACAATATAATTGCAACTTTGGATCTTAATACAAAATAAAATATTTACAAATTTTACAAGCCCAAATTTGCATTAAAATATATAAACATTGAAAACTATAAACTAAATCGGTTTGGTTTGGGTTCGGTTTGACTTTTTTTCTTTTAATACCAAACCAAACCAAGAATGGTCGGGTTTTTTTTCAACCGCCAAATCAACCAAACCAAACTACAAATCGGTTTTTTTTTCGGTTTGATTTGGTTCGTCGGTTCGATTTGACTTTACGGTTTGACTTGTACACCCCTAACGATAGGTATGACTAATCTCACATAGGAATTTTTAAAATATTTTTATGTTTGTTTGATCAAAAAATTTAAAAATTATTTTTTCGACGTAAATAAGTTATTTGAAATTGTAATATAATTTTTTTTTCAATTTCGATATCCACTGTATCATGTTTGTTTTATATGAATAATCTCAATAATATTTTTCATCAGAACCCCAAATCGACAAAAAGAAGTCTAAAGATGCATCTAATTAAGTATCTTTTTAAATTCAAGTTGTATTATTTAAAACAAAAAACATTTTCACCCTTTATTATTTTTATTATTATGGGGAGATGAGGACAAATATCTAGCTTTTATAAAGTAACAAATTTGGCCAAAATTACGAGGTAAAGACACGTGAATATCATATGAAAAGTATGTATGTATGCTTTTTCCTAATTTATTTTTTGGGTAAAAAATAATAATCTTCATTTCATTTAATATTTGGCCACGTGAGGACTGAGTTTGTATCCACTATCTAACAAAAAAAAATCAATTTTGTTCTATATTTAATATATATTTTGATGTTTGATTAATTTAAATATTAATTAAAAAAAATTATATTAAAAGACAAAATACTCTCTATCGGTGATGACTCGATTCTTTAGAATTCTAAATTTTCAAAGTAAGAATAATAAAGGTTCATCAGAACTCTCAAATTATTATTAATATCAATCTAATTGTTGTATTAAATTACTTATGAAGTGGTCACAATCTATATCTACTACTTTAATTCATTTTCTCAAGTAAAGTCGTTAAATATCTTTCATATATCTTTATACAGTTACTTGGTTCGATTTTAAAAATTCATATCCTTGAAAATTCGTGGATTATCCCTTTGGAATTTTTTATTTTCTGATTATTTTGATTTTGGTTCTGCACTCTAATATTTTATTATGAAATTATAATCTCTAACCACAATTTAGAATAATATTCAATTTTTAAATTTAAAGTATATATTCAATAATTTAATAGGCTTCTTGAATTATTCTAGAGAGTTCCAAGAACGATAAGAAGATATTTATGAGAAGTCATCATCATGCTGATGTAAAAGTTTTATTAACTCCTATTTTATATTATATAATTTCAACTTCTTTTTTTTTTTGGAAAACGTTTAAATTTCACTTTGTGACATAGCTTAAATTTATCTTCGATTGGTAGTTGAGGTCAAATCTATTATGTTCTTGTATAAATAAAAAAAGTGATCAAATTTGTTTCTACTATAATAGATAAATAATTTTATGGTAATTATTAGAGATAATAATATAATTATTATATTATATTAAGTAATAATAATATAATATGATTTATTTATAACAAACACTCAAATAAATGTACTAAAGACTGTAACGATTCTAAATATAATGATATTGACTCAATTCCACTAAATATTTATGCGATAATATATATTGCCTAAAAAATAATTTGTTGCCACTTAAATGTCTCTTTTATTGTAGTGTAATTATGCAATAGTCCAAATTTAATATTCATTTTTTTTTCTTTTCATTCGACGATCAATATTTATATTAGGATTGACTCAATTGATTCATTTCCAAAAACACATTTCCAAAAAGATTTTCCTATTTTAAAAGATTCGAACTTAAAATTTCTAATTAAGAATAGAGAGATCTCGACCGCAATCGATTCATCTTGTTCCTTCAATTTACAAAGAGGTAATATCGAATTGGTATCCAATAAAACCATATTTTATTTAATTTACAAAGCTATCTTGGTCCTCCTAGTATATTGTTGTACTAAAAGATATATTTCTTTATTCTCACCATATATAAATTAATAATAATAGTACAAATACTTATTGGGATGAGCTAAAGTTTGTCCACCTATATACTACTCCTAAGTTCCAATTTTTGTGAAGAAATTAGAAGTAGAAAGATCAAAATGTTTAATTTTAATTATGCATTTATATGAACATATATTATTTTCAAAAAGAAAAACAAAAACTATATATTTAAAAATTACATAAAAAACACGAGACAACATAATTACTGATTATAAATAATTTGTTAAATTGAGAAAATTATAATTTTAAAAACTTATTTGACTCTCAAATAATAACACTACAAAAAACTGCAAAAAAAAACTAAGTGATTCTGTCGATTTGTCAATATAATTTTAAAATTTTATTTTTCACGTAAAGATGAGTAAAACTATAAAAATAATGTATTTAAAGAAATGAAATTGAGGATGCCCATCAATTATATAAAATATACAAATATAAGTTTTTACTGAAAATCAGTATACAAATAAAATAAAATTCTGTCGATATTTGCTCATATTAATCGAGTCACCATTATTTTCCGAAATATTTGGACGATCCATTTAATTTTATTAAATTTTAGGGTATAATCGATGAACGTTTGTTAATTTTTTGCTTTATTTTTAGTAGTGTAACATCCCTACTCCCCTAGTATAAAATAGGGACTAGATAACATCTTTTGGTAAAAAAAGATAAAACATTATCTTATCTTCAACTATACATGTTCATTTCTTGATTGGAATCATTGGTAGAATAAATAATCTAAAAGATGTGAGTTTTTTAGACAACAATAATTATTTTCCCCTCCACCTTTTGAACCCTAAAGAGTTGATAGAGACTTGGCATGTTGTCCACACGAATTCTGATACAGTGATGAAATTGCTTTACCCTCAATCAGAGGTCTCGAGTCTGATTCTTGAATATGAAGAAATTTTTGTTGAGAGCATCATGCATCCTAAATAAACCTTGCAGTGCGCGATCAGAATTTAATCGAAACTTTAACACAGGCTCCAGACTTTGATTGAAAAAAAAAAAGATATGACTTCTTGTGTTCTTTTTTTATATCTATAATGATGAAATGACTAATGTTATCATTTTCCATATTTTCATTATTATTTTTTAGGAAAAAGTAATATTTTTGTTGTTGCCACTTGTATAAAAGATAGTGAAGAGGGGTATGGGGGTCCTCTATGGAAAAATAATTATGTGGATTTTATTTTTTTTCTAAATTTGACACGTAATCTTTTATAACAGGATAGTAGAAAGTAGAAACAAAGAAATAGTGGGTCCCTATGGTTTAAATGCTAGAAATTGATTAATATCTTTTGTGTTTATTGAGGAGATATATAGTATATTATACGTATAGGACTAAGTATTATAATATGTGAAAAAAGAAAAATGTAATGAAGAAAAAAAAAGTTGAGGATCACTCTTAGACAATATTACAATATTGAACTAGCTACATAATATGTTTCGGTAATTTCAGCTAATCGATTGCTAAATAGCTTTTAATTAATTGAATTTTCTTATAATTCAATGCTAATCTATAGCTAAATAGAATTAGTATGAGATTTTTACTATTTAGCTATAAAAATTTATTCGTCGTTAATTTTTATTTTATAGCTCCAACGAAAAAATAACAACAATATGTATACAACGCCACCTTCAGTAATTTTTCAACGAAAAAGTGATAAAGAGAAAACATAGAAGAAAGAGAAGATCTTCAAAATCTCTAATTTAATAGGAATTTTATTGAAAGTACTTGTATGTATATTATGTAAAGATCTTGTTGTTGTATTTTAAAAGTCAAATAATATTTTGTAAGTTATAATAAATATGAGATAAGCTAATTTATTTGATCACATACCATAGTAAGTAGCATTTTTTTGGTACATCATGGTGTAATGGATGAGGTTGCTCTAATCAATGGATGAGGTTACTTTTCTCTTAATTAGAAGTATTAATTTTGAGCGTTTAGTATAAAAAAAGTGCTACCTTTTGAGTGAGTCCTACCTAACATAAATCTGACTTAGTTAGGCTCTAATGTGGATATCGAACACCGAATAAAAAAAAAATCTTCCGATAGGATAAAATATTATCTTTTACCATCTTTCGATATTGAAGTCTGTCCATGTAGAATTTATTCGAAAAAAATACTCTATTAAAAAATATCATGTTCAAAACTCGAAATCGAACATTATCTTCCACTATACTAGTACATTTTTCTTTATTGGAATCATTGGAGAATATAGAATCTAAACGAAGTGAATGTGAATATTTTCGAAAATGATTTCTCCATATTTTCATTTTGTTGCCACTTGGAAAACAGATAGTGAAAGAAGTGAATAGTTATATATATATATAAACATTATGTGAAGATTTCTTTCGAAAATAGACCAAAGGTATGGACCCTCATGCTATAATTGGTGACAAATTAAAATGCACCAATTAGTCCAAATGTTGCACTAAGAAGCAAAGAGAAAAGGTGGTGAGGTGGGGGTGGGCATATATAGTTAGGTTTTGACACTCACATATAGGTTTTTTTTACTTTAGACATACTCCGGACTTTACTACTAGCTCTGAGCTTTCTTGTTTGCTATGCACCAGCTAGTGGAATGTGTTACCATATGTGCCAAACATCTTATGTAGGATTTACGTGTGCTAATTTCAATTAGAAAATTACTATCACTTGGGCCTAAGCTTCTAAACCGTCAGAAAGAAGATGTGTATCTGAACTTCCAGTTCTCTCGCTTCTCGAAAAAGAAATTTATAAAGTGTTCGATAAAATTGACAAC
>JAJOOR010037191.1:0-10578 GCA_036250505.1 Solanum acaule | reverse complement strand
CTCCAAATTTGGAGAACTACTATTCACCTCTCTATAAATGGAGTATAGAGAGTAATATGGAGAGTGGTTGGAGAGACCATTCTCTATTTTACTCTCCAAATATAGAGAATGGAGAGTAAAAAAGAGATGGGTTGGAGATGGTCTCTGAGCAGGAAAGTTGGAGGCCTTCTGCTAATCTAGATGGAATTGCATCCATCACAAAGCCCTGGGACCTGATGGATATACTATGGCTTCCTACCAGCACTTTTTTTTTTGAAACTGGTAACATGAATATGGAACTTCCTACCAGCACTTCAGGGGATTTATCAAAACAGATCTGCTACCAGCTATATAGTATAATCATCAGCATTGCTGGATGGTTAAGTCCTGCAATGCATCATTCATAGCACTTTTCCCCAAGAAGAAAGGGGCAATGGGCTCAGGAATTACAAGCCAATCAGCTTGATTGGGAGCTTTTACAAGATCATACGAAAGGATCTTGCAGAGAGGGTGAAAAGAGTGATGGGGAAACTAGTCTCAAACCAACAGAATGCTTTCATCAAGGGGAGACAGATCACAAGTGACTCACTCATAGCAAATGAGGTGCTTGATTGGCAATTGAAACAAGGGAGTGTTGGACTACTATGCAAACTAGATGTTGAAAAGGATTTTAACCAATTGAATTAGTCTTTATCTCATATCTACACTCATAGGTGGATTAGGTGGATAAAATTCAACATATATACTGTGAAGTATTCA
Organism: Solanum acaule; assembly: GCA_036250505.1. NCBI lineage: Eukaryota > Viridiplantae > Streptophyta > Magnoliopsida > Solanales > Solanaceae > Solanum > Solanum acaule. Next base: position 9,840 of record JAJOOR010037191.1, on the reverse strand, counting down.
ATCCTATCAATAAGGGTCCAGTAGAATTCTTCTCCCCACAAAAAGGCCTAAGACAAGGGTGGCCTCCTTTCAGCTTTTTAGTTCATTCCAGCTATGGAAGGACTGAGTAGAATGTTGGATGAGGCTAAACAACTGCAACAGATTAAAGGTTATGATATAGGAATGGACAAAACAGTAAACATCTCACATCTACTTTATGTAGATGACACTTTGATATTTTGTGAGGCTGACAGAGAGCAAATCCTTTATCTAAATCTTACACTGCTCATCCTTGAAACAGTCTTGGGACTCCACATCAACATGCTCAAGAGTGTAATCTACCCTATTAATGAGGTGCAGAACATAGAAGAACTGCGGGCATATTGGGTTGTAGTACTGGAACATTCCCTACCACATACTTGGGTCTTCTACTCAGGGATAAATACAAGACAGAAGGCATTTAGAGCGGAGTCATGGAAAAAGTTGAGAAGAGGCTTGTTTCTTGGCAGATGCAATACCTTTCTATGGGTGGCAGACTAACACTGATCAATAGTGTGCTTAACAACATCCCAACTTATAGTATGTCACTCCATCCCATCACTAGTAAGGCACTTAAACAACTGGATAAAATTAGAAGGAGCTTTTTATGGGAAGGAAATAGTAGTAGCCACAAATTTCATTTGGTCTAGTGGGATAAGGTCTTGTTGCCAAAAGATCTAGGTGACCTGGGCATCAGAGACCTAGCATTACACAAGTAGTGCTTACTAATGAAGTGGCTATGGAGATAACACTCGGGACTCAGGAGGATCAGTGCCTATGGAAGGAAGTCATTATTGCCAAACGTGGAGCCCTGAATCACTGGTGCTCTATAGTTTCAACTAAACCTTATGGGGTTGGATGCTGGAAAAGCATAAGCAAGTTATAGGAGATGTTCTCACAACACAAACGTCTGGTAGTAAGGAATGGCCAACACATCAGTATCTGGAGAGATAAATGGTTGAGCAACAACCCTCTAGAAGTTGCCTACCCCCAACATATTCCAAATAGCAAATCAGCCCGATGCTAAAATACACCAACACAGGGATGGAAACTCATGGAACCCCAACCTCGAAAGAAACATACAAGACGAGGAGATGGAAGAATTGATCAGCCTTTTAGGAGCACTTCACAATGCCACAATCAACAGCCTTGCACCAGATCAACTAAAATCGGGAGATATGAGGAATGGGGAGTTTTCAGTTAAGGTCGCATATAAGCTTCTAGGCCCACAAAATGCAATCACTACCTTTTGGCATTGGAAACTTAATTGGAAAGTCAAATTACCACGTAAAATTAGTTGCTTCAGCTGGACAGCACATGGAGGATGTTTGGCTCAAGATAACCTAGCCAGAAGGAAGTTTCAAATGGCAAACAGGTGTTATATGTGCATGAAGGTAGCAGAGTCACACAACCACCTTTTTATACACTGTCCAGTAGCAGCAAACTTAAGGAGTATATTTATCACACTTTTTGGACTCAATTGGGTCATGCGCCAGAGTATCAGGGATGGTTTTAGTTATATTTTGGGGTATTTGGAATGAAAGAAATTGGAGATGATTTGATGGATATCAACTACCTACCTATCTCTAAATGCTAGTTGTCTTATGTTGTTATATAGTTGGGTCTATATGTCCCGAATAGATTCCCCTGTTACCATCTTGATTTTTATCAGCTCATTAGCTCTCAACTAGATATGTACTGGAGCTGATAAGTTCTTTTTGCTACTCTACTTTTGTAACTACTATACATCCACTTGATGCCAGTAATGAAATTATTTACTTAATCCAAAAAATATTTCTATTTGAGTCTAAAAAAATTAGCAGAAACTGTGTAAATAAGAATTACTTACCATTATGCATATACAAAATTTCTGAAAGAGCTAATACCAATTAGATTAAAACTGCTAGATTTAGTAATCATCTAATTTATTTGCCTCTTTTGATTAAACAGAGAAATTGCAGCTAATTACTCTTTAAAGAAAGTCGATGAGGCTGCTTATCAGGTTGATTTCCGTGCTCTTATGAGTGAAGTAGAATCGGTTATTCCTCATCTCTATCCTCTAATTTGTTATTACTCCCTTTTTTTTTAAACTGGTAACATGTGCGTGTGTGTATATATATATATATATCTGCACCATACAGTGCTATCTACAATTACAAAACCCAATCATGTTTAGGACTACAGCTTCACAAGGAACCTATCATCTCTATCCTCTATTTGTTATTACTCCCTTCGTTTCAATAAGAATGACCTACTTTTATTTTTAGTTTGTTTAAAAAAAAAGACCCCTTTCCTTTTTTGGCAATAACCTAATTTCAACTTTCCATGTGGCATGTTTAAGGCCACAAGATTAAAGGGCATTTTGGTACATTTTACATAACCTTAATTTAGGACCACAAGATTGAAAGTTTTTTTTTATTTTCTTAAACTCTATGTCAAGTCAAACTAGACCATTCTTTTTTAAACAAATGGAGTATTCAGAATTGAGTCTAGTAACGAGTTTTTTTTATATCACAGCCAGGAGTTTGGGATAGAGCATATCATAGGCGTTCTTTTGGAGAGACTGTGGCTTTCGCGTTGATTGAGGTAAGTTTATTTTAGTTTTTTTATTTTGGCATAGTCAAAACTAACAAAAACAGCCAGGTGTTTAACTTTACAAAAACAGGTAATGGGCACTCAGCACTATGAGATATACAAATTTGAAGGAAGTCTGGCTGATGTTCATGACCAGAGGTAGATGTTATAGATTGTCTTTTGAATATTTTAACTTGTCCTAGTTCCCCATCCCAAATCCACATGACCAGCACATGGGACTTTTAAGTGAACTTTCAGAAATGGGCCTTGCAAAAGAGCTCATTCTTGCAGCCTCTAATAAAAAGAAATTTGGGCCTGATTTAGCTGGTCAAGTCATATAAAAACTTTCAAGGCAGCTACTGGATGGAAGATAGAAACGAAAGAACACTCGAATTCTTAGATCTCTCTATATCAGAACAACTATATCTGCATGCAAATACGCAAGTCAACACTCAGCCCATTGATGATAACTTCCATGAGGTATTCCAAGATGAAACAATGGCAGTCTATTCTTCGAACCAGTACATGCAGCAAGATATCACAACAATAGAAAATCTGGCAATCATTGAAGATCTATTGCGAATTGAAGAATCTAAAGGGGGAAAGGAAACAGAATCTGTCTGCTTAACAAACATTGAAAAAACATGAAAGTGAAGAGCAGGAAGAGATAATACTAGATAATTCTGGGAATCAATATTCACAGTGGGGGATGGATAACACTGGGGAACTATGGAATGTTCAAAAGGTCAAACATCTTCTTGTTCATCCACCAACAATCTCTACTTGACAAGGAAATGAAGGCAACAACGTGGGTTCAGCAAAATCTACTCAAACTAACAAGATGTTTGGAGTAGATTTTCAGGGTCATGACGAGGAAGCACTTGAGCTTCTCAGGCAGATTGATGCATGTAGGCAAGCGAGAAGAATGGAGCAAACAATGGATATTAAAAGGACCAGGTTTACAGGCACATAAGAGTTGAAGAATCTGATCACCTTTGATGTTAAATTTAAAAATTATGGCGATAGATCTAAGGGGAAAGGGAGTCTTCATTCTGTCCCATGAAGCTCAAATTAATATCGTGAAATGTTAGGGGGTTAAATGATTAGGGGAAGAGGAGAATTGTGCAGAGTTTGATCAAGATTGGAAAGCAGACATAGTCTGCCTCCAAGAAACAAAATTAGAGGGGAGTGTGCAGGATAGCATCAAACAGATTTGGGCAGGGAGATGGATCAGAAGAGCATGTCTTGAAGCTAGTGGAACCAGAGGTGGAATTATTTTACTTTGGGACTCTAGAGTATGAGAAGGGGAGATCTTACAGGTTGGAGCTTACACATTATCTTGTAATTTCAAGGCCCAGTTAAGTGATTGTGAATGCCATATCACTGGTGTTTATGCTCCTAACAGCAAATTGGAAAGAAGATTGGTGTGGGAGGAATTAGCTGATGTCAGAGGTCTCATGGAGGGACCCTGGGCTATTTGTGGTGACTTTAATATATGTAGATTCCCCTCTGAAAAAAGGGGCTCCATTAGGAGAACTTCAGCTATGGGGGAATTTTCAGACTGCATAGAAGATATGGAGCTCATTGATTTACAGTTTGATGGTGCTACTTACACTTGGTTTAAAGGAGACAATCAAACCCCTGCCTCTAGAAGGATCCCAGCCTTTAGTGCTGAAGATATATACACAAAACTATTACCTTTGTCAAAAAAAAAAACTTGCCTCTAGAATAGACAGGATATTGGTTTCCACAGAATGGAATAACCATTTCAGCATCATGAAGCAATCTGCTTTACAGAGAGTGATTTCAAAACATGTTCCAATTGCTCTCTTCTGTGGACATTGGGAACAATCTAAGTCATATTTGAAGTTTGAAAATTGATGATTAAACTCAGAAGGTTTTGTTGATAAAGTTAGTAACTGGTGGAATGCTTTCGCCTTTTCTGGGAAACCAGATTACATCCTAGCCTGTAGACTCAAAGCTCTCTAGAAAAGCTAAAAGAATGGAGCAGGAATGAACAGGGAATCTGAAGTTTTAAGAGAATAAATTGCCTAGCCAGATGGCTGAACTAGACTCCTGTTTGGAGAATAGAGCATTGGCTGAGGAGGAAATTGCTTAGAAAGCCAATTTGTTCATGGAATTTGAAGGGTGTCTGAAGAATAAAGAAGTGGCATGGAGACAGAGATCAAGGGCTTTATGGCTCAAGGAGGGGGACAAAAACACCAAACTATTCCACCATACTGCTAATGTTCACAAGAGATATAATCACATTGACCAAATTGTAGTACATGAAGAGACTATAGTTGAGCCTAATAGAATCAAAGAGGTCATCTTTTTCTACAAGAAGATGTAGACAGAAGCTGAAGAATGGAGACCCACTCAAAATATTAACAATCACCCAACAATCACAGATGTTGAAAGAGAGGCATTACAGGCTAGTTTTGAAGAACAAGAAGTTTTTAGTTGTTTGAAGATGTGTGCAATAGACAAAGACCCTAGATTCTGATGGTTACACAATGGGGTTTTATTTAAAATGTTGGGAGGTTCTAAAGAAAGACAGAATGGAGGTTTTTCACAATTTTCATTCAAATGAAATGTTTGAAAAAAGTTATATTGCAACATACATTACCCTGATTCCCAAGAAGACGGAGGTAAAGGAGCTCAAAGACTTAAGACCTATCAGTTTGATTGGAAGCTTTTACAAGCTGATCTCTAAGGTCTTGACGGAGAGATTGAAGAGGGTGGTGGAAAAATTGGTGGACAAACAAGAAATGGCTTTCATCAAATGCAGGCAGATAATGCATATGGTGTTGATAGCAAATGAAGCAATTGACTCCAGAATCTCACAAGCAAAACCTGGCATTTTATGCAAACTTGATATTGACAAAGCTTATGATCATGTTAACTGGGAGTTACTCCCATTCTTAGTATGCTGAGACAAATGGGTTTTGGGGAGAAATGGATCAATTGGATTACATTTTTGCATATCTACTGTGAAATTCTCCATCCTTATTAATGGGGCTCCAGAAGGTTTTTTCAGTGCACACAGAGATTAGACAAGGGGATCCTTTATCCCCTTTTCTGTTTATCATAGCAATGGAGGGTTTAAACAATATGTTAAATGTTGCTAAGACAAGAGGAAGGATCCAGGAATTTGAAGTTGTCAAAGACAGTGAGAGCAGTTCAGAGATAACTCATCTTCAATATGTTGATGACACTCTAATCTTTTGTGGAGCTGAGGAACAATCGCTAATACAGAGGTTGATATTGGTTTATTTTGAAGCCATTTCTGGTCTACATATAAACTGGAATAACCAATTAATTTAGTCCCCAATATGGAGTACCTATCACAGATTCTGGGAGGAGTTGTGGGCACATTGCCATCAATATACCTTGGCATACCTTTGGGAGCAAAGTCAAGCTCCATAGTATCTGGAATCCAATTCTGGAGAAATGTGAGAAGAAATTGTACAGATGGAGATCACAGTATTCGTCACTGGGAGGTAGACTAACTTTGATAAACCCTGTCCTAGATGCTCTACCAACTTACATATTGTCCCTATTTCATATAACTCAGACGGTGGCTCAAAAAATTGGATAAAATCAGGAGAATTTTTTTGTGGCAAGGCAACAAGGAGAAGAAAGGATACCACCTGGTTGAATGGAAGAATATTATCAGAAGCAATAGGCAAGGATAATTTGACATCAAGAACCTTAAGAACCAGAGCAAAGCTCTTAAGATGAAATGGCTATGGAGATACCCACAGGAGGCTCAAGCTCTATAGTGTAATGTCATCTGGAACAAGTATGGGGAGCTGGACAATTGGGTAACTAAAGAAGTCACTACCCCTTGTGGTGTTAGTCTTTGGAGATCTATCAGACTCTTCAGGTCATTCCTTAAAAGTCAATCTACAATCAAGGTACACAATGGCAACAAGACTCTTTTGGTTAGATATATGGATAGGTCCTGATAGTTTACAAGGCTTATTTCCTGACATTTTTGCTTTGGCTCAACATCAACACAAGACAGTTGCTGAAATGTGGACACAACAAGGTTGGGATTTGGTCCTCAGTAGACATTTAAATGATTGGAAATTCTAAGAGTAACTGAATTGTACAAGTTTTTGGAGAACTTTCAAGGACTACAGAGAGGAGAAGATTTCTTATGGTTGAATGGGCATAGCAAAAGCATATATAAGGTGAAAGAAGGATACAAGCTGACAAACCAAACAGGAGCTCAGGCTATTAAGTGGCCTTGGAAGAACATTTGGAAAGCCAAAGTGCCACACAAAGTGGCATGTTTCACTTGTCTTTTAGCAAATGAGGCTGTTTTGACTCTTGACAATCTGGCAAAGAGGAGAATTCCATCGTGCAACATATGTCCTTTATGTGGAAAAGATGCTGAGACAATTAGACATCTTCTCCTACACTGTAAAGTCACTAACCAACTGTGGCAGCTTTTCCTCAGTCTCAGAGGCATCTCATGGAAAATGCCGAGTAAGATTAATGATACTCTTTTCAGTTGGGAAGAAGCTAGATTTGGAGCTAGAAACAGAGATAGATGGAGGATTATTCCTGCCTACATTTGGTGGACAATATGGAGAGAGAGGAATGACAGATATTTTGAAAACAGGAGCAACAATGTGGAGGAGATTAACTTGAATGTATTTTGGTGTACAAATGTTTACTCTAATGAGACTGAGTCAATTCTAGATGTTTTAGGGTCCATCTAGAGTTAGGGTCGGTTTATTTGGAAGTCTTTTCTACCTTCCTCTGTTGTAAATATGGTTCTTCCAGTACTACCTAAGTACTAATATCAATACAAATGTTACCAGTTTAAAAAAAAATGCTAATCTTTTTTTTCTGAAACAGCTGTTACTACTTGTTCCTCAACGCAAGGCTGAAAAAAATCAGTATTTTCAAGTTTGGCAGAGCGTAGTAAGAATTTTGCCTACCATGGTTTTAATATTAATTTAAAATTTTCCTTTTCAGGTTATTAATCATTTGCTATTTGTGACAGTGAACACCCAAACGAACATGACAACAATGGAGACCCAGAAAGTGAATAGCAACAACAGCAATTACTGAACTTTTAGCTACCACTCAATTCTGTTATTCAAAAAAAAACAAATGTGTCGTATGCTTTTATTACCATCTGGACTCCCTTCCCTTGTAAAAACAGCATCTGGACTCCCTTGAGTTTTAATGTAGTAACTTCTGGACTAATGGTGTATACAGCTATACTCCCTGCCTATGCATCCAGAGAGTAAGAGAAAATGGAGAATTTAGATACTTCATTGATAATATCTTGTTAGTTGTCTTGGTTTCTTTCCAGGCTACAATGTGTAGGTGTTCTCTGTCTTTATAACTGTTCCATTCCTCTTTGTTTCTGGTCTCACTTCTATCGTTAAAAGTAGGTCAAATGCTAAGTGATTATTTCATAATGATGCATTTAGAAAATGTTGGATTATCTCGTGTTTTTACTCCGTATGTCATATCTTTTCAGCACAAGTACATAAAAGGAAAGAGCCCATGTAGCATAGCATACAATAAGTTGACTGTGATAATAACCAAAATCTTACTATGATGACAAATATGGAAGGTAAAAGGGAAAGCAAACCAAAATACAAACATACCGTGGCAGGAACTCAGTGCTAATAGAAAGGTGGGGAGGCCGAGTTATAACACTCATAAAACGAGCAACATTTGGATGTCGTAACCTACGCATGACACGCACTTGCCATTAAGAGCCAATTATGTTATATAATGATGCATTCAACAAAAAGAAAGTTAAGCAGCAAACAAAAGAAATAGGACAAACATGACGTCTCAGAGGAACATCTCTTCAAAAATACAGTTTACCAAAACTACACGAGAAAAATACAAAATTGATTAGCAGCTAGCCCAGGAAATCAGACCAAGGATTTTTTTTTTTTTGAAAATGGTAACGATGTATTATATCACAAAAGTACATGGGTTGTACTCAAACCTTATATATAGATGCACTCTAGACACTCCTACTCTATTTCTATATTGAGTCTAAAACATCAACTATAAAGGCAGTGTCATTTGAGTATAATTGATTACACCAAAAACATAACAACAAAATGCAGTTTAGTTTAACATCCTGCACACTATTTTCTTTGCCTTCAAAACATCTGGAATTCCTTTCTTTCCAGATTGCCCACAATATTGAAGCAGGGATAATTCTCCATCTAGTTCTGTCTTTTGCAAGGGCACCTGCCTCCTCCCAGCTGTACAAGGCCTCAGTAACTCTCCTAGGCATAGCCCAGGATATGCCTTTAAGGCTCAAGAAAATCCTCCAAAGCTGCCGAGTGTATTTGCAGTGTAGAAATAGATGGTTTACAGTTTCTAAAGTTTCCCCACATAGGAAACACCTAGAGCATAAGGTTATCCCCCTTTTCATTACATTATCCTGAGTCAGCCAAATAAAGCATGAGACTTTGTGTGGGATTCTACACTTCCATATTTGTTTCCAAGGCCAGATGGGACTCTGCTGGCTTGATTGATCCATCAGCCTGTAAGCTGAATGCACTTTGAACTCTCCTCTATTGTTGCCTTTCCACCAAAGCATATCCTCATATGCCTGAAGTCCAGTAAAGTGTCCAACCAAGTTGTGGAATTCAGCCAAGCTCATCACTTCCCAGTCATTTGGTTCTATCCTGAAGATGAAATTCCACCCTTGTGGTGTCCATAGTTCTGCAATAGTTCCTTGTTGGAACATTGCCAGATTGTAAATATCAGGGAAAAGAGTTTCCAGGTTACCTTTCTCATGCCATTCATCCTTCCAGAATTTGATCTTGTTCCCATTCCCCACTTTCATCTTGAATTTGGGTTTAACTTCCTCCCATAATGCTCTTATAGATCTCCATAAACTGATCCCATAAGGTGTGGTCACAATCTTAGTCATCCAACTATCTTCATTCTCATATTTGGCACCTATCACTCTTCTCCAAAGTGTTTGGTTTTCATTTGAGTATTTCCACAACCACTTCATTATGAGTGCTTTGCCATGTAGCTCCATATTCTTTATTCCCAGACCACCATTCTTCTTTCCAGTTGTCACTGCATTCCATTTAACTAGGTGAAAGCCTCTATTCTCTTTATTTCCTTGCCACAAGAACTTCCTTCTTATGTTGTCTAGTCTTTTAGTGATCCCTGGTGGGATGGGAAATAGAGACAGCATGTAAGTTGGGAGAGCATCCAGGACTGAGTTAATGAGGGTCA
>JAJOOR010037190.1:0-15054 GCA_036250505.1 Solanum acaule | reverse complement strand
TAGTCATGATCACATTACTTTCAATATATTCACAAAGCATGTACATAAGCATCATGATTATACAGATCTCACAATTTGCCCTTAAAGGACCATGAATCATAATTCACCAACACACCTAAAACTACTACAATTAGGCATGGATAGTAACATAATTCAAATAATTACATTACTACAAGAACAATTGCATAGTATTCATCTTACTACTATTCACCCACACCACATAGTCATAAATTAGGGTTAAGGGGAATTCACGGATTCATGAGAGAATTTATCATAAAATAGTAATTCAATCTTAATATATGATAATTAAATCATTGAAAACGTTTTTAAGAAGAATCCATTACTTGGAGTGAAAACCCTAGGTTTTGGAGAATTTTCATCTTAGAAATTGAAAGTTTGAGGGATCCATGGAAGAAAGTTTTCCATGAATCAAGACTACCATACCTTAGATGAAGAAATCCAACCAAAATTATGTGATAAATCCCCCTCCTTCAAGCCCTAACTTGATCTTCCTCTTCCTCTTCCTCTTCCTCTTCAATGGAGTTTTTAGAGAGAAGATTTTTGGAAAGGGTTGAGTTGGTTATGATTTTAGTTTGGGAGTTATAAGGTAATGAGTTAGTTAATAGCTTAAAAAGACTTAAATAGGTCTAAATAATCTAATATAAAATGACCTTACTTCATAATAACCAACCTAGGAATTTACCAAAAGACCCCACAACTTGGCCAAATCTTGGCAAATTTAGGCACCATCTACGCCCCATGACCTACAGATCATAGGTGGGTCTACGCCCCATCCTGCAGGTCCATAGGTGGGTGGAATGGGGCCTAATATTGAGGGCTTGATCGACGACGCACCCCCACGAGGCGTGGATGGACCTACTCCCTGTAGGTCCCATCCATAGCCCTTATCATTTTGGCAACTTGGGCAAATTTGGGGTAACTTTGGGGTTAGACTTTAAGGTCCTCCTCAAGGACCCTTGGTTGGTCCTTGGGGGGTTGTACCTTGACGTTTAACCCCTAAACCCCTCAACCTAAGTTTGGGAAACCATTTTACACTTCCAAACCCCACATCAAACTCAAAAACTCCAACGTAAGGCACTAGTTTCACCTACTAGTTTTTCGGCTATTACATTATCTCCCTCTTGAGAGCATTCATCCTCGAATGACATTTCTAAACACTTCTCGGAATTAAAGACTCAAGACTAGCAGCGTATCATGCATGAAACATCAACTAATGCACATATTCAAAGGAGGAAACATCAACTCCCTCTCAACACACTCAATGCAGCACAAGGAAGTAGGAACTACATCTAACAACCCATTATGCATGAAAACTTCAACATTGCTCAATTTCATAGGAGGAACTATCTTCTCCAACTCAAAGCATGCTCATCATAACATCATGAAGCAAAATTATGCAATTGCTCTATAAAGCACATTAAAGCATTTTCAACAATTTATCTCATGAAGCATATATGCAACTCATACTAAAATGCACAACAACATGAGGAACACTTAAATCATGAAAACTCATTTTACTACTAAACATGAATTTCTCAAGAACATGCATAACATAAGAAGATCATGGAAACACATAAATCACACATGACTCCAAAACATGAAACAAGCCACAAGGAACTCTTTCTCTCAAGCTTGAATAGGAATAGAAGGAAGAGATAAGGATATCGGAATTCTCAACAACCTTCCCTTCTAAGCATACCATCTCTCCCTTGGGAGTAAACCCATACTAAGGCTAACATGAAAATCTAGCAAATAGCATACGGACCTTAATAAAACATTTACAACTATAAGGAACTATCAACATACCAGTTCCTTCATCCAGAAGGGCTCCTTTGTCCTCTCTAGACCGGAGTGCATAGAAGCGACTATTCTTTGTAGCATAGGGATCCGGGATACTAGGAGAAGCTTGATTGGCCTCTCTCCCTTTTTCCATGAGTGCAGGCAATCTCTCATCTTATGACCTTTGTTCCCACACCTAAAGCAACCATCCGTGTCGGCTAGGCACTTACCCAAATGTTACTTCCCACACTTGGCATATGTAGATCTTTTAAAAGAAGAACCACCTCCGTTTCCTCCTTGAGATTTAGGGTTAGACACCCTATCCTTGTTTACCATTGGGGAATCTTGGTTGGAAGACCTCTTTCGAAACTAGCATTTGAGGAATTCCCATCACCGGTTCTAGCTCTTTTTACCTCCTTATTCATTCGCTTGAGTTTTTGATCCTCAATCTATTCCGCATGGACCATAAGACTTGAAATATTCATATTTGGAATAAGCATTGCTGAACGACATTCATCGACTACCAAGTCGGACACTCCCATCACATACTTATTCATTCTAGCCCTCGAGTTCGCCACCATGGTTGGAGCCTATTTGGATAGTGGGGTGAACTTAATGGAATACCCCTTCACACACATATCCCCTTGTTTCAGGTTTATGAATTCTTGTATTTTTCGTTCCCTCAACTCTAGGGGAAAGAACCTATCAAAGAATGCTTCTTTGAACACCTCTCAATCTATGGGACCTGCTCCTATTGGTCTCTCACCCTTCTATTGTTCATACCAAATTTGAGCTACATCCTTTAGTTGGTAGGCGGCTAGCTCTGCCTTCTCCTCCGAAGACACCCCCATGGCACCAAGTATCTTGCAAACCTCATCAATAAACCTTTGGGGATCCTCTTCCACCTTGGAACCAAGAAACTCAGGAGGGTTCATCCTGGCAAAATCCCTCAATCTAGAAGCCGTGGTATTTGCATTGGGATTCACATGGGGCCCAACATCCCTGTTGGCTTGAGCCGTCATAGCTTGGGCTTGAGTTGTCACGTCTTGAGCTTGGGCCGTTATGGCTTGAGTTATCATTTGCATAGTAGCTCTAAATTCTGCTTGGGTCACATTTTCGGTCACATGATCAACCGGGGCTTGATTCCCTTGAGGAGGAACTTGATTACCTTGAGGAACTCCTTAATTCATATTCTCCTCTTCCGCCCTCCTAGCATTCACCCTTAGTGTATTCATTTCCTAAAGACACAAGAGAAGGGTTAGGAGAGAGACTTTGTAGAGTTAAAACTCTAAGGAACGATTAAAGAATAATGAAAGAAGTGTAGTTTCCTAACATCTTATAGCCTCTCATTCATAAATGTGGCGCGCTTCACACTATGAATAAGACTCTACTAGACGTGGCTTATGATACATCATCCTAAAACCATCCCAACATCTTTTGCTCTAATACCATGTTTGTCATGACCCGAGCCTACACCCCGGGGGTAACACGGCGTACAAGACTCCGAAGAGCCTCATACAAGCCTCATAGCATTCATAACATAAGACATAAGAAAATGGTACAGAATTTAAAAACTTTTATCCATACAATCGAAGTCTTTATTTATAAACAGCGGAAGTCTAACTTTCTCTCACATGGCCATCTAATACAATCGAGTATCAATAATAGGGTCACAACCCTTCAACATAGTCTAAAACATAAAATGACATGAAAGAAACTACTAAAGACTCTCATATGTCCTTGAATCTTGAGGACTCACCACAAGATAGGAGAATAGTCAATCCAAGCTTGAATCCAAAGAAATCACCTTAAGATTCGAAACCTACACTTTGTAGAAAATGTAGAAAAAATATGGGTTAGCACAAAGATGCACTAAGTACGATAGCCATGCAAAAATCATGCTAAAAAGGACATTTTAGTTGAAAACCATGCATTTAACAGGTTTGAGAATCATCATATACTTTTAGTATAAAACATAAGTCACAAGCATAATCATCATATAAACCATTATAACACATTAGAGTCATCATCTTAGACAACCCTAAGGTACACTTGTGCAATGTATGAATGGCATCCCATAATACCACTCACACTAAGTATCCCTTTGAGGCCACCATAAGCATACTTACCATTCGTCATTCTCACCTTTAGCTAATACTCATACACAAGGAACATTCACATTTAATAAGTCATATCAAGGAAAGTAGCTCATATCAATAATCCACGTTAAACATTCATCATTACATTTAAGCTTCATGTCAACATTGTCAATAGCATTATCATAAGCATATTCATATCATAAGACATTATAACCTTTAGGAACACACCATGACTACTCTCAAAGCCTACTTGTGCAATGCATGGATGAAGTCTCATACCTCCACCCACTCTAAGTAGTGCATTCTGGAGAAGCCATAGATCATTATCATTCCTTGCGGGGGTAAGCCTTAACCGACATAGACCATGTGAGCAAATCATGGAATTCCGGTGTTACCTACACCTAATAAGGGATTCCTACTTCCCTAAGGTAGGATCATTAATTTACCTTAGGTGGATCCACTAGCTAAAGACTTATTTGGGCACACAGTTATGGGATAGGGAGATTGCTACTAGGTAACCCGCCTCAACTCACGTGAGGGCATCCATCTCACGAGATTGTTACTAAATACCCCACCTCAACTCACGTATGAGTATCCATCTCAATCAATATCCACTCGGTGCTTAGCATTATTCCCCACGGAGTATTTAACGTTCATTACCTTAGTTCATTAAAATGGGATATAAAGATTGTTACTAGATACCCCGCATCAACTCACGTGAGGGCACACATCTCATCCCAATATTCATTAATTAAGATAGCTCATAGATTCAAAGATGAGAATAGCCTTTCAACTAAGAATCCCTATATTATGAGAAAACCTTTCACAACATGTCATTATCATTCATTAGTGTACAATTGAGAATAGCATTTCAATCAACACATCATTATTAACATAATCATAAAAACTTCATTCATTCATTCTTCATTCATGAGTGTGTGTATGTGAGAATAGCCTTTCAAAAACCATACCATTACATTATAGTCATGATCACATTACTTTCAATATATTCACAAAGCATGTACATAAGCATCATGATTATACAGATCTCACAATTTGCCCTTAAAGGACCATGAATCATAATTCACCAACACACCTAAAACTACTACAATTAGGCATGGATAGTAACATAATTCAAATAATTACATTACTACAAGAACAATTGCATAGTATTCATCTTACTACTATTCACCCACACCACATAGTCATAAATTAGGGTTAAGGGGAATTCATGGATTCATGAGAGAATTTATCATAAAATAGTAATTCAATCTTAATATATGATAATTAAATCATTGAAAACGTTTTTAAGAAGAATCCATTACTTGGAGTGAAAACCCTAGGTTTTGGAGAATTTTCATCTTAGAAATTGAAAGTTTGAGGGATCCATGGAAGAAAGTTTTCCATGAATCAAGACCACCATACCTTAGATGAAGAAAAATCCAACCAAAATCGTGTGAGAAATCCCCCTCCTTCAAGCCCTAACTTGATCTTCCACTTCTTCTTCAATGGAGTTTTCAGAGAGAAAACTTTTAGAAAGGGTTGAGTTGGTTATGATTTGAGTTTGGGAGTTATGAGGTAATGAGTTAGTAATAGCTTAAAAAGTATTAAATAGGTCTAAATAATCTATATAAAATGACCTCACTTCATAATAACCAACCTAGGAATTTACCAAAGGACCTCACAACTTGGTCGAAACTTGGCAGATTCAGGCACCACCTATGCCTCATGACCTACGGACAGTAGGTGGTTCTACGCCCCGTCCTGCAGGTCCGTAGATGGATGGACTGGGGCCTAATTTTGAGGGCTTGACTATAAAGACCTAGAAATATGTAAGTTAAACTAGAGCCTCATTGTGTGAGTTAGAGTAACTTTAAGTCGATGTCTAGGCTGTTTTAAGAACTTAGAGTAAGGATGAAGCCTAGGGTTCAAGAAAGGTCCTAAGCTAGCAAGATAGGGAGAAAGGAACCTTGTTCTTAGATGGACCTTTTGGCGATGGGGTTACTTGATCGACCAAGTGACTTGGCGATGCGCCAAAGTGCACTTGGGGTCGCCTGGTGGGTTGTCCCTTTGGCCAAGGTTCTGGAGCAAAGGGCGAACTAAGCCTTACCTCGCCAACAAACTTGGCGAGTCACCCATTGACCCCTCTAGAATGCCTAGTGAGCTGCCCATTTTTGGAGCTTCCTAGAAATTTGGGTGAGCCAAGGGTTCACTTGGCGAGTCGCCTAGTGCCCTTGGCGAGCCAAGAAGGTCCATTGGGCGAGCAAAATCGTGAAAGGGGCGGCGGGAATTTAAGTTCAAATTTTAAGGGTCCTTAGTTCTTTTCCAAAGTTGAGTCCTCATTATTTTATTCCTTTCCTAGTGACTATATAACCTTTTTAGACTTGAAAACCTTGGAATTTAGTTACTTTTAAAAGAATTAAAAGAAGACCCATCTCCTCTCAATATTTCTCTTTCTAGAAGTTCCTCCATTGAAAAACACCAAGAACTTGAAGATTAGGGCTCAAGAATCAACCTTCTCAACTCCAATTCGTGGGGAAAGCTTCAATTAAGGTGTGGGATCCTTGATTCATGGAACACTTTTCTCCATGAAGCCCTTCAACTCTAATTTTGAAATTTTGGGATATTGTTCAAAAATTAGGGTTTTCATTCTAGCCATGGGTTCTTCTTAAAAAAAACAGTTTCATTATGTTATTTGTCTTATATTATAGATGATTTGACATTTAATGGTGATTTTTATAATAAAATTCCCCATGACCCCAATTTCATGAATTGTGATGGATGTACTGATGCAAGATGATTATTATGAATTGTGTCTATGTTAATCTAGTAATTGAATCTTGTTTTATTCACGCTTAAAGTAGTAATTCTAAGTGTGATTGTGAGACTTGGTTCATGGCCCTTGAAGGGGGTAAATTGTGACGGATGTATGTGAACTTATGATTCACTTGAAAGGTAAAGATCCTATGACTATTGTGTAAATTGAGGTATTGTTGAAAGGCCATTCTCTCCTTACCCTTACATATGTTCATATGACTTGTCTAGGATGATGTTGATGTTGTTGTGTTGATTGAAAGGCTAATTCTTATGAAAACACTATGAACAATAATGTGAAAGGTTTACTCACATTTTAATGATGATTCTAAGGATGAAAGTTAGTTCTCACCTAAATGAACCTATGAGTTATTTTATGATTTGTATTGAATGAAGGGTAGAGCACTCCTTCACACATGTAAATACAATTCAAGACTAATTATGTATAATTTGGGAAATAATGCTTAGTACAGAGTGGATATGGAAAGTGAGGAAAAGGCCCTTCCGTCAATGCAATAGGCCGGGTCATCTAAAGTAAACTCATGAGATGGAAGCTCCTCCGCCAATGCAATAGGTTGAGTTACTAGAAGCAATCTCCCTATCCCATAACTATGTGCCAATATAGGACTTAGCTAGTGGATCCACCCAAAAGCTAACATATTTAGTTCTACCTTAGGCAAGTAGGACACCTTCTTTCGGTGTGGGGTTACACGACACCGGATTCCATGTAGCTCACATGGTCTATGTCGGTTATGGTTATTCTTCCCTAAATGATAAGATAATGAATAAGACATGAGTTATACTATGACTTCTTAATGAGTTTACTTAGTAAGAGTGGGGGTATGGGACTTCACTTTTACATTGCACAAGTAGACTTAGTAGGATGTTATGGGATGGTTCCTTTATGTTATGATGAGATATGAATGTATGCATGTATGTTGAATGGATAGTTGCTATGAATGACTTTCCTTATGTTCAAGTAAATTACATGGCTAGTTCTTTATTGATGTCTATTGTTTATGATGAGGTCTAAAGATGATATGTATGACTAAGGTAGCTTCAAAGGAGTACTCAGTATGGTTGGTATTATGGGATGCCAACCATACATTGCACAAGTGTTCCTAGGGGTTTCTAAGGTAATTGAATCCACTATGTTGTGAGCATAAATGTGATTATGGCTTGTCTCTTACATTGAAAGTGCATATTGGTTTCCAAACTTGATTAATGCATACTTTTCACAAAAATGTCCTTTTTATCATATTTAAAGGATTTTATGCATGTTTCCATACTTAGTACATATTTGTGCTAACCCCTTCTTCTTCTTCTACGTTTTGATAAGTGTAGGTTCTGGCTAGGTGGCATACATTCTCCTTCCTTGAAGAAGACTTAGATTGCTTATCTCCAAGTTGTAGTGAGTCCTCCAGTTTGAGGACGGATTATCCATTTCTTAGATCCTATTGTACTTCTTATATTGAGACTTTATTGATGTAAAGGGCTAAGTCCTAAACTTTGTACTCCTATGTTTTAGATGGTGTATGAGACAAAGTCTAGATTCCTATGATTTTTTATTATGAAAAATGAAGTTGGACTTCTACTGTAAAAGTTTTAAATTTTTACGCATTATCTATATGTCTTATGTTATTATGATGCTAGAGGCTTGTATGAGACCCCTTGGGGGTCAAGTACGCTGTGTTACGTCTAGGGGGTACTCCTGGGTCGTGACATTGACCTACGAAGCACCACCATGAGGCGTGGATGGACCTACGCCCCGTAGGTCCCATCCGTAGCCCTCATCATTTTAGCAGCTTGGGCAGATTTGGGGCAGCTTTGGGGTTAGACTTGAAGGTCCTCCTCAAGGACCCTTGGTTGGTCTTTGGGGGGTCGTACCTTGACGTTTAACCCCTAAACCCCTCAATCTAAGTTCGGGAAACCATTTTACACTTCCAAACCCCACATCAAACTCAAAAACTCTAACGTAAGGCTCTAGTTTCACCTACTAGTTTTCCGGGTGTTACAATTTTGTGGGATATTTACTCTTAACTGACATAGATCACGTCTGTAACGTGGAATCCGATGTCTTGATTGCAAACCGAAAAGAGATGTCCTTACTCGCCAATGCAAGGACCTTAACTTCTAGCTTAGGTGGATCCACTAGCTATGTCACTTAAGATAACCTACGGGGACACGTAGTTAGGGTCAAAGAGATTGCTACTAGAGACTTGGCCTCTACTAACGAGAGAGCCTCCATCTCAATATCCTCTCGTCGCTAAGTAAGAATCTTAACAGAATAGTCATAAACATAAGCATATTATCATACATGGAAAAATACAATTAAGTTACTAATCCAAGCTTAAACATCATAGATTAGCTCCTTAAATCTTGAATCATGTATGTGTGAGAAAACCTCTCACCAAACCAGGATCCCTTAATGTGAGAAAACCTTTCACAATTTAATTTAAGTTAATCTTAAAGAAACCTATATCATAAGACATTCTTTTTTTAAATCATGCATATCATTCATTATAACATCGATCATGGTTTCAAAACTCGTTCATAAATTCACACTCTTCTAGGGTTCATGTCAAAATCATGTATCATGCATGGGTTTATATGAAATAAATTGGAAAGCATGTAATTGAGCCAAAACAATCATAATAAGATTAAAATAAAACAATTTAATCAACACCATTAGAACCCATGAAGAATTGAATGAAAACCTAACCAATTTAGGGAAATTGAATCACAGAATTTGAGAAATATTTGGGACTCAATGGGTGAATGGAACCCATTTATGAACTCCCATATACCTTGATCTTGAAGCCCAAGACATAGGAGGAAATGAAGACTTGAAAGCTTGAAGAACCCTAGAATCCCTTGTAAGCCTTGGAGAGAAAACTAGAGAGGACATTTTGGGGATTTTGGGGAATAGAAGGTATGGGTAGTTTCTTAGGAATAAAATAAGTTATAAGGTCTCTTTTTATAGGCAAAATGACGTTGTATAGGTATTAGATGCATATGAAAAGATCCAACTACCCTTAAAAATAACTGCCAGAAAGACCCTACAGTTTGGACCTACGACTCGTAGGAAATCCTACGGACCATACTAGTCAACTGTAGGTTGCGTGATTGAGGCCTAAAATTGGCCAACTTTCTACTACACTCTTCTACAGACTGCCTAACTTCCTATGATTTGTAGACCCTATCTGTAGACCTCAGCTTTTTAAATCAAAATTTTACTAAGTCAAGGTCAGTTCTATGAGACAACTCTATGACCCGTAGAACAATCTATACCCCGTCGAACCCTTTTGTAGGACTGCGGTCTTAATCCAATTCTCTAAATCCATCCTACAAATGCCATCTAGAGCTCTTCAAAACTCCTAGGTTCATCCTATCAATTCGTGGGTCAAACTTCAGGTACTAAATTTTCCAAACTTAACTCTGGGTTCTATGATTCACTTCCTACGCCCCGTAGGTTGGACTCGTAGAACACTGCTTTATCCATTTCTCTACAACTTTTCTTTCCAACTCAACTTTCCAACATTCGAGGTGTTACAATATCTCCCCCTTGGGTACATTCGTTCTCAAACGGGACTCAAGCTAGCACCAGTAGAGTAGGAGAGAAACTAAAAACCCAACATGAATGGAAATCTCATCATAATGCACATAAACATGGAGAATCACTCAAAGCTTAATCAAAACATCAAAATCAAGTTTTCATGAACATGCATGCATATGGAAACATAAGGATAACGAAAATGCATGAATCTGATAAAATGAACCATAAGGAGCTAATACCTCAAGCTAGAATAGGAGTGAAGGGAAAGATATGAGGATGCTGGGATATCATATCGGCTTCAGCCTCCCAAGTAGAACCCTAAACTAATTGATTCCTCCAAAGAACCTTCACGGAAGCAACTTCTTAATTTCTCAACTTTCAAACTTGCCGGTCTAAAATCTCAACTCGGACCTCTTCATATGAAATATTTTCTTTAACTTCCAAACCTTCTAAAGGAACAATGTATGTCGGATCTCCAACACGCTTCATTAACAAGGAGACATGGAATACCAGATGTACCGATGCTAAATCATTAGGCAACTTAAGTTCATATGAAACCTTTCAAATACGCCTCACAATTTAATATGGGCCCACATATCAGGGACTAAGCTTCCCTTTATTTCTAAATCTCATTACACCCTTCATGAGTGGAATTTTCAAGTAGATCCAATCATCAGCATTAAATTCAAATCTGATCTTCTAACATCGGGATAAGGCTTTTGTTGACTTTGACCCATTTTCTATAGCATCATGCACCAACTCGGGCCCTATCAAAGCAACCTCACCAACTTCAAACAAACCACTAGGAGATCTACACCTTCTACCATAAAATGCCTCAGATAGTGCCATCCCAATGTAGAGTGATAGTTATTATTATAAGCAAATTCAATCAAAGGCAAATGATCATATCAATTACCCTTGAAATCAATCACACAAAATCTTTAAAAAATCCTCTAAAGTCTAAAAGGTACGCTCAGCTTGTCCATTGGTGTAAGGGTGGAAAGTCGTGCTAAGCTTCACTTGAGTACCAAGACCCTTCTGAAATGACTTCCAAAACTGAGATGTAAACTGAGTACCTCGATCGGAGTTAATGGACAAAGGCACTCCATGCAACCTTGGTGGCTCCTGAGTGAATTCAATACTGAGAACTGTGAGCTTCAATCAGAATCTGATTTCTCAACTCATCAACATTCAGAACACATAACCGACCTTGGTATTGAAGGGAACTATCTCCCTATCTCCCCCTTGGGAGAAAGTCTTAATGGCTTTTTTGGAAACCAACTTCTTCAATTCAACCATAATCAGATAAAGATCTTACTTAGCCTTCATATCTGATACAAAAGATGATTCTGAACCATTATGAACAACTACACCACATTCATTAGAATCAACCAAATGAACACCCATTCAGTCCGATCTATGAACATCACGAACCAACTCCTTCTTATCATCCTCAACATGAGTAACACTACTCATCGAAAGTCGACTAAGACCATCCGCTACCACATTCACTTTTTTGAGATGATATAGGACACTCATGTCGTAATTTTTCAA
This sequence comes from Solanum acaule, assembly GCA_036250505.1. Taxonomy (NCBI): domain Eukaryota; kingdom Viridiplantae; phylum Streptophyta; class Magnoliopsida; order Solanales; family Solanaceae; genus Solanum; species Solanum acaule. The sequence continues at coordinate 3,231 of JAJOOR010037190.1, read as the reverse complement.
TAACTCAAGCCACATCCTTTGGCGAAGATTTAAATTCTTTTGACTAAACACATATTTTAAGATCTTATGGTCGGTGAATACATAGACATGAACATCATACAAGTAATGTCTCCAAATCTTTAGAGCAAACACCACCGCTACTAATTCCAAATCATGAGTTGAATAATTCTTTTCATGCATCTTCAACAGACTTGAAGCATAAGCAATGAATTTCTCATGTTACATCATAATACAACCAAGACCAATCCATGAAGCATCACAATAAACCACAAAACCATCCAATCCTTCCGGTAGTGTCAAATTAGGGGCCAAAGTGAGTCTATCCTTCAACTCTTGGAAACTCTTCTCACAAGCTTTCGACCATAAGAATTTTTCCTTCTTTTGAGTCAATGTTGTCAAAGGTGAAGCAATAGAGGAAAATCCCTCCACAAGCCCTCTATAGTAACCGGTCAAATCCAAGAAACTCAGTGTATATGAAGCAGACAGTGGTCTAGGCCAATTCTTAATAACCTTGGTTTTCTTAGGATCGACTTGAACACCTTCGTCGAAGACAATATGGCCAAGGAAAGAAACAAACCTCAACCAAAACTCACACTTGCTAAACTTAGCATACAACTCAATGTCCTTGAAAATTTGTAACACGGCCCTCAAACAAATAATATGCTCATCATCCTGTGAGTAAATCAAGCTATCATCAATAAACATAATCACAAACATGTTGAGATATTGCTTGAAAACCCTATTCATCAAATCCATGAACATCGTTGGGGCATTATTCAAACCAAAAGACATTACCAAAAACTCATAATGACCATACAAAGTTTGAAAAGTCATCTTCGGAATGTCATTCTCTTTCACCCTCAATTGGTGATAACCCAATCGGAGGTCAATCTTGTAGAACTAACTCGCTCATTGGAGTTGATCAAAAAAATCATCTATTCTTGGAATAGGATACTTATTCTTAATGGTAACCTTATTCAATTGTCGATAGTCAATACACATTCAGAGAGATCCATCCTTCTTTTGAACAAACAACACATGAGCACCCCATGGAGAGATACTCAATCTAATAAAACCCTTATCCAGCAAATCTTTCAATTGGTCATTTAACTCTTCAAGTTTTACTGGGCCCATATGATAAGGATGAATAGAGATAAGCTGCGAATCTGGGAGATTTCCCTTTCGGGAAGGAATACCAAGATGATCATCGATAAACACTTCTGAAAACTTATTTACTATTGGAATAGACTCACAAGTAGGGGTTTTGGAATCCTTATCCCTAACAAAATGATAAATCAAAACCTTAGAAATCATCTTTCTAGCCTCAAGATATAGACTAACCTTTAAGAATACAATTTCTCTCTTCCCATGACATGATAAGTTCATTCAGAACCTTGAAAGTGACCAATCGGGTCCTACAATCTATGGAAGCATAACATGAATGAAGTCAATCCATTCCAAGAATAACATCAAAATCTAATGTATCCTCTATAGGTTCAACATGAGTGACTCTACGAGAAACAGAAATATGACAACTTATGTAGACTCTCTGAGCCACTATAGAATCACCAACGAGAGTAGAGACATCAAAAGGGATTAGAAAAGACTTCGGGACCAACATCAAATCTCAGGGCCACATAAAGAGTAATAAATGATAAGGTAGAACCCAGATCAAGTAAATCATACACATCATAATGAAAGACTTTCAACATACCAGTCACTATATCATGAGAACCCTCGCGATTTTGTTGATTTTGAAAAGCATAAATCTATTCTGCTTCGGAGCACCCGAACCGAAACCACTAGGTTGAACTTTCCTACCACCCCTTCCCTTTGTAGCAAGCAATGGGAAATCTCTTATTTTGTGACCATTCTTTCCACATTTAAGCAACCATTTATACCGGCCAAACACTTGTCGTCATGTTTCTTACCACGGCTAGTGCAAGAGAGAATAGAAGATCCATTTCAACCATTTCCTCCTTGAGGCTAAGGGTTATACACCCTATCTTTGTTGAAATTAAGATCCGGAACATTAGAAGAACCTTGACCGAATTTTTTTTTTCAGAATGGAGCACACCCTTCTTCACCGGACCTAGAATGAGAAACGTTACCATCACCGACCCTTGCCCTCTATAACCCTTTTTCCCTTTCTTTGAGCTTCTCCTCTACAATTTATTGGGCATGTATCATCAAACGAGAGATATCCATATCCTTCATCAACATGGCAATACGAAACTCTTTAACAACCATATCGAACACACTCGACATGAACTTACTCATATTTGCCCTATAGTCGGCAACCATAGTTGGAGCATACTAAGGCAATTGAGTAAACTTCAAAGCATACTCCTTCACACTCATATTTCCTTGTCGGATGTTAATGAACTCAAATACTTTCGCTTCTCTTATTTCAAGATAAAAGAAATAGAAAAAAAACTCCTTTGAATTTATCCTAATCAATAGGACCCGCATCAACCGCCCTCTCTTTTCCCTTGTTCAAACCACACTTGAGAAACACCCTTGAGTTGATAAGCGGCCAAATCCACCTTCTCAACCTTAGACAATCCCATAATTCCCACTATCTTATACACCTCATCAACCTTAGACCCATGAAACTCCGGAGGATTCATCTTAGTGAATTCTTTTATCCTTGTCATCGTCGTACCCATTTTTGGGTTAATGGGAGCAATGGCCTCTCTATTAGCTTGGGCCGTCATGGCTTGAGACAACACTTGGAAATTGGCTCAGAATTTAGCATGAGTCACTTGCTCGGCCAAAGGGCAGCCGGAACTTGAGAACCTCGGGCTCCACATTCTCCCCGACATTCCTTCTCACATAAGCTCTTAGAGGGGCCATATCCTGAAAGGGATCAAACAGGATTTAGGAGAAGGATCTTATAAAGATAGACTAAATGACACGACATTAGAGTAATGAACACTACAAAAAACAAGCTAAATTGTGGAGGTTTATTTGTGGGGGTGTTAAGAAACTCCACTATTAAGATCATTTTATAGCGTTTATTTTAACTCCCGCTATATATTTTATTTTGTGACGGTTTTATTGTGAGAGTTTGTGATAACCTCTGCAAATTGCATCAAATTGTGAAGCTTTGAAAATGCCGTAGTTTGTTATAATTTGTGGCGGATTTATAGTGGAGGTTTGTTATAACCCCCACAAATTGCATCAAATTGTGAAGTTTTGTAAATGCCTCAATTCATTATAATTTGTGGC